>JASTWB010000474.1:0-16460 GCA_032158295.1 Pycnopodia helianthoides | reverse complement strand
CTTCCCTTTTTTAAAATATTGCTCCCTTTTTTATATTAAACACATCTGCTTTCCCCCTTTCAAAAGTACCTTTCGTTAGCCCTTTCAAACTTGTGTCCTTGATACCAAGTCACTGATTAACTTGTACTGGCCCCTTTACCTTTAGGACTTAAACTGCAAGTTGACTAACAATGACATAGTAACATATTGACTAAAAGCGCTAACTCTTAATTCCACATGCAACAATTCTTTCCAAGCCCCTGGAAGCAGATGAGTTTGAGGCATAAGTGGGGGACTGAGACAAATTTGTTTTTTCACAACAACTTACATTCAAGTTGCAACTGACACACCTGGGCCTAATTTCGTGGCTCTGCTTTCCGCGATCACCATTCTCCGCTTGCTGTGCAAGCGTTGAATTTTTTTGCACTAGCTGTGTAAGCAAAGAATGCCTAGTAATGTGATGTAAAACACGTGGACAAGCAAAACATTCCCGGCCTGCTTAACCCCTGAAAAAACGCTTGACCTTATTAAGCTTTTTTCCTGCTTCCGTTAGCGCAGATTTCTGTTTAAAAGTAAGCAGAGCCAATTGAAATTGGGCCCTGCATATGAGGGTTGCGGAGACCGGATGCCCCAGTACTCACTACTGATTATGCAATAGATTCTATAACCTCACTGAAAAGAATAGCTGCACTCAATTTCAAGCTGTTACTTAGGTTTGTCACAAACATGAATGTGACCACAGGGGCTTTAACAAATATGGAAATGTTAGTGCTCTGGTCAATTTTATATAGCGCTATAGTAACAATAATACTGTAATAATAAACAGCACAGAATCTGACCAAAAAATTGCCATTCAAGGGCACTGGTCTGCTTAGAGGAAGTGAATCGAAATCCTTGTTTAAATTAGATAAGTCTTGAGTTGTTGTTCCAAGGTTGATGGATTATTCTGTGTTTCTAAGGTCAAGCGGTTGTGAATACTCTCTTAATTATGAGTGTGGAACAGTTATTTAACAAATCTACATCAACTTTCCACTAAAAGTTTTTATAGTCAATTGTCAGTCAACTGACAATTCATCTTTTTGCAGCCATCTTGCTTTCCAACCAACCAACTAAATATGAATAAACCCACAGGCTGAACGGAAAAAACAGTCTGGGTCCTTTTTATGTTTTGACAATTAGAACTGTCCTTATCAAGTGCGTGGAGATTGGGCAAAGACTACTGCAAGTGTGATCATAAAGGTTTATTGTACTTGCATCTCTTCAGTCCTTTGGGGATCTTGACTGCTGCTAACAACAGGTTCAGCACCGACCTAATCACTCTCAGATGTGTTGTCAATGTCCGGGGGTGTCCTTCTTCTGCCGTCAGGGACTCGGCAGAGCCCAAAGGGGAAGCTGAATACTCTGAGAGGTTCCTCTTCCTTGGGGGATGGCCGGATGTGTCGCGGAGATTTTTGGCGAGTGTGAAAAATCTCCTGGCAGAGCTCGCACTGTAAGGGCTCACGACTCACCATCACGCTGTGTGTTCGCATGTGATCCGGAGTGGATTGCGTGGAAATCTTCCCCCAGTGGGGGCACATTTGGGCTTTTAAGGTGTGGGATTTCGGTGGGCCCAAACTTCCCGTTCCCTTTTGGTGCGAAAAAGGTTTGTCACACATCTGACACTGGTAGGGCTTCTCTCCACTGTGCGACGCATGTGGATGGTGAGATTACGACTCAGCGAGAAGACCTTCTTACAAATGGAGCAGGTGTACTTACGACCATCTGTGTGTATCCTCATGTGACCTTGGAGATTGCTTAAGCACGGAAACACTTCATCACATTGACCACACTTACAGGACTTTCTCTTACATCTGAGTTCAGCCTCGGAGTGGCTTCGGAAGTAATGCTGCTGTAAGTCCATGGTAGAGTAGAACATCTGCATACAGATTGAGCATTTAAAGCCTTTGTCAGTTGTGGTATGAAGGCGTGCATGGTTGGTAAGACTTGCACTAGAGGAGAAGACAGTCTGCGACTGGTATCCTGCTAGTTTTTGCTTAGAAGAAAATTAAGCAGCTCTATAAAATTGGCTCTGGTGATACGTATGTTTTGCCACTGTATCGGTAGATGTCCCAACCTGCTTTATACAGGCGCAAGAATGACATTTGTTATAAGAGCATAATTATTGCTTTTATTAGTGGGAATGTGTATGGGAGAACGTTAGACACACTTTCTTCACACTGGAAATCAGTCTGCTGCCCTCTTGTGTATGGGGAATGTTAGACACGTTTTCTTCACATTGGACATCAGTCTACTGCCCTCTTGTGTTTCTTCGAGCCTAAAACAAATATTTAATGCACTGTGGGTGGAGGATACAGACAAATTGATCTTAACAATTTACAAATAAAGCTGCACTGCGAACACAGCAGCAATCATTTTGACTAGAAATGTATACAAAACACCACATCAAAGTGTACAACAACTTATATTAAGTTTGCCTTTGCACAGGTGGTGTTATTGTAGTGAATTCTTCCCTTTTCTTTTGATGAATGGCCTAAAGACGCGGCAGGTGTACATCAGCAAATATCCTTATTAGCATTTAGAATACTCCCTATTCATCCCAACCCTTGATGCAGAACGCGATAGTAAAAAGCTACTGAGCGGGCTCCATCGGCCCACTCTACGTCTTACCTTCGACAAGCGAGGCTCACCGTCTGCAGAACTTAATATTGTTTAACTAGTCCTCTGTAAATTTGCCTTAGTTTGAGAAATTTTGATAGTTTTGTGGGTTTGAAATTTTGCCCTTTTAACAAAAACTTTATCAAAAATTTTCTCAAATTTTGGGCCCAAAATTTTCGGAGTTTGGGGGCCAAAATAAAATTAAAACAGTTTGGTTTCCGTATTATAATTGGGGGAAAAAAAAGACCAAAAAAAAAAATTTTTTTTTTTTTTCCCCCAAAAAAAATTAAAAAAAAATTGGGCCTGGGATGGTCCATTTTTGTAAATTTTTTTAAAACCAAAATTTTTAAAAAAACTTTTTCAAAATTTTAAAAAGGAATTACAAGTTTTCAATAAAATGGCCCTCCCTTTTTAATTTTAAACCTTTTCCCTTATCATTGGGCCATAAAAAAAATTTAAAAATTTTAAAAAATTTGCCCCCAAAAAATTTAAAAAAAATTAAAAACTGCCCGGCACCCATTTTTTTAATTTAAAAACCCCAAATTTTCAAAAACAAAACTTAAAATTCTCAAAATAAGGTAATTTCCCTGTGAATAAAACGGGGTGTACTCTATCTTTTGGGCCTTTTAAAATAAAAAAAAAAATTCGACCGAAAAAAAAAAAAGTTAAAGCGGCATGGCCATTTTTTTTATTTTGCCCAAAATTTCAAACCCAAAAACTATCAAAATTTTTCCCAAAGGAAAAATTTTGATTTGGGGTTTGAATTTAAAATTCATCAGTGTCCTTTTTCAATTGGGCCTTTAAAAAAAAAAAATTAAAAATCGACCCGAAAATTTGAAAAATTTGACCTTTGCAAGCATGGTCCATTTTTTTTATTTTTGCCCAAAAATTTAACCCACAAAACTTCAAAATTTTAAACTAAGGAAATTAAAGTTTTGTCCCAAAAAAAATGTCATCGTAGTCTACTCTATCAATTGGGACCTAAATAAAAAAAAAAAAAAGACCCGAAAAATCGAAAAAGTTGCCTGCCCGCAGGGTCGATTTTTTTTTATTTTGACCAAATTTCAAACCCCAAAAATATCAAAATTTCTAAAAACTAGGCTAATTTCCAGAGATTTGCCAAAAAAAATGTTATCAGTAGTCCTACTCTAAAATTGGGACCATAAAAAAAAAATTTAAAAAAATCGACCCAAAAAATTTAAAAAAGTTGCCCATGCCGGATGGTCCTTTTTTTTAAATTTTTTTGACCAAATTTAAAACCCTACAAAACTATCAAATTTCTCAAACAAAGGCAAATTTACAGGACGTGCCAATAAAATGTCATCAGTAGTCGTACTCTAAAATTTGGGGCCCATAAAAAAAAAAAAAATTTAAAAAAAATTGAACGAAATTACAAAAGTTGACCATCCCGGCATGGTATTTTTAAATTTTTTGCCCAAAATTTAAACCCCACAAAACTATAAAATTTTCTAAAAACAAAGGCAATTTACGATTTTTTCCCATAAAATGTCTCACTAACCCTAACCCAACTTGACTTGATGGGCCACTGAAATTATTAAAAAATGTTTTTTTCCCCTTTATGCCATAAGCCTTTTTTTTTAAAAAATAAAGTTTCCCGTTGCATAGTTTTCTTTAAACAAATTTTGCGGTGTTAATTTTCTGTGAAAAAACGCCCTCAGAGTTACGTTTTGAATGAGCAGTTTTGTTTGAAAACCTTTTATTTGTAAAAAGACGATGTGATAACTAATTATCCACTAATTTTGTATTTTTTGTAGTAAAACATCCCCCGATAAATTTTTCTGCCTCTTTTTGAAATAATTGTGAAGTAAACAAAAATTAGTTTTTACAAACGGAAGGTTTCCCCATTGTTATTACCAGTTTGCCGAAAAGCTTTTTTGTCAGTGATTGTGACGTCATGATTTTAATTTTGGGTTGTAATGGTGTTAATCCCAAAAACGTTTGAAGAGTGTTTGAAGAGTGAAAGTCTGTGTCGGACTCTGTGGGTTTCACAACGTGGATATTCTAAATCGAGTGGGGGATCCACCCTTCCAACCCTTGCGATTGATTGAATAAAGTTTCTAGGGGTTTTTTTCAGTGAGTAGGGCCCGATTCCTGAACGGAGCCATGTTGCAGGTCATTGTCACCCCAGAATGCGAGTCATTGCCGGTAATACGAAGTCTAAAACGAACCTAGTGTTAACATCACGGATGTAGAACCTGAACACGCGGTAAAAGTGTTGCAATTTTTTAAAGGTTTTAAAAAAATTTAAAATTTTGGGGTTTTTTGGGGTTAGGGAGGGCTGCACAAATTTTTGCATAACAAAAACGGCATCCAAACAGGGGGTTTTTAAAGAGAGTAAATGGGGTTATTGACAGTGTTAAGAGGGGTTAAAAAGGTTAGAGTTTTAAGAAGGTTATTAAGAATGTTTTTAAGTTGTTAATAGGGTTAAAGAGTGTTTTTTATTTGTTAATATGGTTAAGGGGTTGAAACGGGTAAGAGTGTTGTTAAAAAGGTTTAAAGAGTTTTAAATAAGGTTTTTAAAGAGTGTTTTAAGATTGTTAAAAAGGTTAAGGGGGGTTTTTAAAACACGTTAAGAATGGTAATGGGGTTTAAAGAAGATTTTTAAAGGGTGTTTTTTAAAGTTGTGACGAGTTCTAAAGTTGTACCACGTTGTTGCAAAAAATTTTGACGATGAAAGCTGCTTTAACGGTTCAACGGTTTGTGGGTTGGGTTTGGGGGGTGGTGGGTGGGTGGTGGTTGGGGGGGGGGTTGTGGTGTGTGGGGGGGGGGTGTTGTTGGGGTGGGTGGGGGTGGTTGGGTTGGGTGTGGGGGTTGGGGTGGGGGTGTGGGTGGTTGGGTGGGTTGGTGGGTGGGGGGGGGTGGGGTGGTGGGGTTGGGGTTGTTGGGTGGGGGTGGGTGTGGGGTTGTGGGGGTGGGGTTGGGGTTGGTTGGTGTTGGTTTGGGGGTTGGTGGGTGGGGTGGGTGGGGTTGGTTGTGGGTGGGGGGTGTGTGGGGGGGGGTTGGGGTGGTGGGGTGGTGGGTGGGTGGGTGGGTTGGGTGTGTGGGGGGGGGTGGGTTGGGTGGTGGGGGTTGTGTGGTTGTGTGGGGGGTGGGGTTTGTTGGTGGTGGGGTGTGTGTGGTGTTGGGGTGGGTGGGTGTTGGGGGTGGTGGGGTTGGGGGTGTTGGGGGGTGGTGTGGTGGTTTTGTTGGGTGGTTGGGGGTTGGGTGGGTGTGGGGTGTTGGGTTGGGTGGTTGTGGTGGTGGTTGGGGGTTGGTGGTGTGGGGGTTGGTGGTGGGGTTGGTGGGGGTTGGGTTGGGGGGTGGGTGGGTGTGGGGGTGGGTGGGGTTGGGTGTTGTGGGTTGTGGTTGGGGGTGGGTGTTGTGGTGGGGGGTTGTGGGTGGTGGGGGGGGTGTGGTGGGGTTGGTGTGGGGTGTGGTGGTGGTGTGTTGGGTGGGGGTGGTGGTGGGGTGTGGTGGTTGTGTGGGGTGGGGTGGGGGGGGGGGGTGGGTGGGGTTGGGGGTGGTGGGTTGGGTTGTGTGGGGGGGGTGTGGGTGGGGGTGGTTGGGGTGGGTTGGTGTGTGGGTGGGTTGGGGGGGTTGGTTGGTTGTGGGGTTGGGGTGGGGGGGGGTGGTGTTGGGTGTGGGTGGGGGGTGGGTGGGTGGTTGGGGGTGGGTGGGTGTGGGTGTGTGGTTGGTGGGTGGGGTTGTGGGGGTGTGGGTGGGGGTGTGGGGTGGGTGGTGTGGGGTGGTTGGGTGTGGTTGGGGTGTGTTGGGGGGTGGGGTGTGGGGTGGTGGGTGTTGGGGGTGGGTGGTGGGTGTTGTGGGGGTTGTGGGGGTGGGGTGGTGTGTGGGGTGGGGTGGTTGGTGTGGGTGTTGGTGGGGTGGGGGTTGGGTGGTTGGGGGTGGGTGTGGTGGGGTGGGGGTTGGTGGGGGTGGTTGGTGGTGGGTTGGGGGTTGTGGTGGGGTGTGGGGGTGTGGGGGGTGGGGGTGTGGGTTGGTGGGGGGGGGGTGGGTGGTGTGGGGTGGGTGTGGTTGGGGTTTGGGTGGTTTGGGGGGTGGGGTTGGGTGGGGGTGGGGGGGGTTGGGGTGGTGGGGGTGGGTGGGGGGTGTGGGTTGGTGGTTGGGTGGGGGTGGGGGTGTGGGGGTGGTTTGGGTTTTGGTTGGTGGGGGGGTGGGTGTGGGTGGGTGGTGTGGGTGGTGTGGTTTGGTGGGGTGGTTGGGTGTGGTGGGGGGTTGGGGGGTGGGTGGTGGTGGGGGTGGGGTGTGGTGTGTTGGTTGGGGGGTGTGGGGGTGTGGGGTGTTGGGGTGGGTGTGTTGGTGGTGGTGGTGGGTGGTGGGTGGGTTGGGGTGGGTGGGTGGGTGGTGGTGTTGGGGGGGTGTTGGTGGGTGTGGTGGTGGGGGTTGGGGGGTTGGGTTGGGTTGGTGGGGTGTTGGGGTTTGTGGTGTGGGGTGTGGGTGGGGGGGGTTGGGTGTGGGGGTTGGTTGGTTGGGTTTGTGTGGGGGTGTGTGGGTGTGGGGGGTGGGGGTGGTGGTGGGGGTGTTGGGTGTGGTGGGGGTGTGTGGGTGTGTTGGTAGTGGTTGGTGGTTGGGGTTGGTGGGTTTGGTGGGTGTAGGGTGTGTTGGGGTGGTGGGTTGTGTGATTGGGTGGGGTTGGGTGGTGGGGGTGGTGGGGTGGTGGGTGTGTTGGGGGTTTGGGGTGGGGGGTAGTGGGTTGGGGGTGTGGGTGGGGTGGGTGGTGGTGGTGGGTGGTGGGGGTGGGTGGGGTTGGTGTTGGTTGGTGGGTGGGTGGGGGGGGGGTTAGGGTTGTGTGTGGGGGTTGGGGTGGTTGGGGTGTGGGGTGGTTGTGGGGTTTGGGAGTTGGGGGTGGGTTGTGGGTGGTGTTTTGGGGGGGGGTTGTTGGGGGGTTGGGTGGGGTGGGGGGGGTGGGGTGTTGTGGGGTGGGGTGGTGGTTGGGGGTTGGTGGGGTGGGGATGGTGGGGTGGGTGGTGGGTGTGGGGGGTTGGTGGGTTTAGGGGTTTTGTGGGTTGGGGGTGGGTGGTGGGGGGGGGGGGGTGTGGTGTGGTGGGGTTTGGGGTTTGTGGGTTTGGGGTTGGGGGGGTTTGTGGGTGGTGGGGGGTGGGTGGGGGTGGGGGGTTGTGGTGTTGTGGGGGGGGGGGGGGGGGGGGGGTGGGGGTTGGGTGGTGGGGGGTTGGTGGGGGTGGGTGTGGGTGGGGGTGGTTTGGGGGGGGGGGGGTTGGTGGGGGGGGGGTGGGGGGGTGGGGGTTGGGGGGGTTGGGGGGGGGGGTTTTTGGGGGGGGTGGTGGGGTGGGGGGGGGGGGGGGGGGGGGGGGGGGGGGGGTGGGGGGGTTGTTTGGGGGGGGGGGTGGGGGGGGGGGGGGGGTGGGGGGGGGGGGGGGGGGGGGGGGGGGGGGGGGGGGGGGGGGGGGGGGGGGGGGGGGGGGGGGGGGGGGGGGGTGGGGGGGGGGGGTGGGATGGGGGGGTGGGGGGGGGGGGGGGGGGGGGGGGTTGGGGGGGGGGGGGGGGGGGGGGTGGGGGGTGGGGGGGGGGGGTGGGGTGTGGGGGGGGTGGGGGGGGGGGGTGGGGGGTGGGGGGGGGGTTGGGGGGGGGGGGGGTGTGGGGGGGGGGTGGGGGGGGGGGGGGGGGGGGGAAGGGGGGGGTTTGGGGGGGGGGGGGGGGGTTTTGGGGTTGGGGGGGGGGGGTTGGGGGGGGGGGGGGGGGGGGGGGTTGGGGGGGGGGGGGGGGGGGGGGGGGGGTTTGGGGGGGGTTGGGGGGGGGGTTGGGGGTTGGGGGGGGGGGGGGGGGGTTTTTGGGGGGGGGAGGGGGGGGGGGGGGGGGGGGGTTGGGGGGGGGGGGGGGGGGTTAAAGGGGGGGTTTTGGGGGGGGGGGGGGGGTTAACGGGTTCCAACCAGGGGGGGGGGGGTTGTTCAGTTAAAGTTCAGTTAAAGTTAAAGTTAAAATTAAGTTTGTTAAGTTAAAGTTAAGTTAAAGTTAAGTTAAGTTAAAAATTAAAAATTAAGTTAAGTAAGCCCTTACAGTTAAAAGTTCAAAAATTTAAAATTTAAAATTAATTCGTTAAAGTTTTAAAAAGTTTAAAGTTCAAGTTAAAGTTACGTTAAGTTAAAGTTAAGTTAAATTAAAAGTTTTAAAGTTTTAAAGGGTTCCCCTTAAGTTAAAGTTAAAATTAAATTAAAGTTTAAAATTAAAATTACGTTAAAATTAAAGTAGTTAAGTTAAGTTAAGTTAACGTTAAAGTTAAGTTAGTTAAAGTTAAGTTAAAGTTTCACGTTAAAATTAATTAAATTAAAGAAATTAATTAATAATTTCATTAATTTAAATTAATTTTTTAAATTCCCTTTTCCCTTCCCCCCCCTTTAACTTAAATTCCCTTTTTCCTTAATTTAAAATTACCCTTACAGTTCCTTAAATTAATTAATTTAAAAAAAAAAATTTTAAATTAAGTACCTTTCCCTTTCCCTTACCAGGTTTTAAAACTTAATTCCCTTAAAAAATTAAATTCAGTTAATTTTAAAATTGAAAAGTTCCCTTTAAATTTACCGACCGTTACAAATTTTATTCAAGTTCCATTCATTCACGTTATTAAATTTTTTTAAAGTTAAATTTAATTTCCCCTTATTCAAACAATTTTTTCCCCATTAATTACCCTTTCACTTTTAAATTTAACTTTAAAAATAATTAAACCCCGTTAAATTCCCAAATTTTTTTAAATTCATTCCCTAATACCCTTACCCTTCCCAATTAAGTACAAACATTTAACATTCCCTTTTCAAATTTGTTTAAATTTAAACCCTTAAATTAAATTTTTAAATTTTAAATTCCCTTTAATTTAAAAATTTTTCATTAATTTAATAAATTTTTTTCCCTTCCCTTAATTTAACCTTTAATAAATTTCCCTTCCCTTTCCCTACCCCCCCCTTCCCTTTCCTTTCCCTCCCTTTTACCCTTAATTCCCTTTTACCCTTTAATAATTCCAAATAAATAAAATTAAATTTTTTTAAATTTAATTAATTTTTAACATTTACCCACCCCTTTTAATTAACACCCTTTTAAAACCCTACTTTAATAATTACCGTACCCAAAAATTAAATTTCCCTTTCCCCCCCCTTTAAAATTTCCCTTTTAAAAATTTTACCTACCCATTTCAAAATTCACTATTTACCCCAAAGTTCCCTTACCTTAAAAGTTAAAATTATTCCTTAAACCCAACCCTTACCCTAAATTTTAATTCCAATAATTTTCCTTCCCAAATTAAAATACCCTAAAATTTAAAGAACCAAAAACCCCTTTCCAAAATTTCCCCCAAACTTCCCAAAAAACCCTAAATACCCTTCCCTTTTTACCATCAAATAAAATTGTTAAATTAAATTTTAATAAATTAATAAAAATAACCCCCCCTTTTTTTCCCCTAACACTTAAATTAATTTCCCTTCCAATTTCCCCGTCCGTTAACTTACTAAAGAAATTAAAAATTACCTTACCTCCTTAAACCCCCCCTAATAAATAAAATTCCCCAATTTCCTTCCCTAACCCTTTTCCACTTTAAAGTTAAACATAACCCTTTACCTTACCCAATTAAATTTAAATTAATTCCCCCCCTTAATTTAAATTTTCCCTTCCCCCTTCAAAAAGTTTTACACTTAAAAATTAATTAAATTTTAAATACCCCCTTCCCTTAAATTCCCTCCCCCCCAAAAATTTTAACCCTTCCCTTTCCTCCATTTTCACTCCCAAATTTCCCTTTTAACCCTTTCCATTTCCCTTTCCACTTCCCTTAATTACCTAATAATTTTAACCCTTACCCTTAAATTTACTTAACCTTTACCTTAAAAACAATTTTTTCCTCCCAAAACCCTTACCCCTTCCTTCCAATTCCAAAACCCTAACCTTCCCTTAAAACCTAAAACCATCCTAACACCTTCCCTTTTCCTTTCCCAAACCCTTAATTAACATCCTTACCTTCCAACCCTTTAAAAACCCCCCCTTAAATTTCCCAATTAAACCCAAAAAAAACTTAAAACCTTTAAAACCCTTTCCTTTAAAATAAACTTCCCTAAACCTAACCTAACTTTTCCCTTCCCAACCCTAACCCTCCTAACCTTTCCCAATTTCCCTAAACCCCCCCACCCAAACCCCCAAACCCAAACCCCCAAAACAACCCCCCCCCCCCAACAACCAACCCCAACCCCCCCCCCCAACCAAAACCCCCAAACCCCCCAACCCAAACCCCCCCCAACCCCAACCAAAACCCCAACCCCAACCCCAACCAACCCCCCCCCAACCCAACCCAACCCCCCCCCCCCCCAACCCAACCCCAACCCAAACCCCCAACCCCAAAACCCCCCCCCCCCCCCCCCCCCCAACCAACCAACCCCAACCAAACCCCCCCCAAACCCAAAAACCCCCCCCCCAACCAACCCCCCCAAACCCAACCCCCAACCCCCCCCCCCCAAACCCCCCCCCCAACCCCAACCCCCCAACCCCCCCCCCCCCAAAACCCCCCCCCAACCCCCAACCAAACCCAACCCAACCCAACCCCCAACCCCCCAAAACCCCCCCCCCAACCCCCCCCAAAAAAACCCCAAACCCCCCCCCCCCCCAACCCCCAAAACCCCCAACCCCCAACCCCCAACCCAACCCCCCCAACCCCCCCAAAACCCAACCCCCCCAAAACCCCCCAAAACCAACCCCCAACCCCCAACCCAACCCCAAAAAAACCCCCAACCCCCCAAAACCAAAAAAACCCCCCAACCCCCCCAACCCAACCCAACCCAACCCCCCAAAAAAAACCCCCCAACCCCCCCCCCCAAACCCCAACCCAAACCCCCCCAAACCCCCCCCCCCCCAACCCAAACCCCCCCCCCCCCCCCAAAACCCACCCCCCAAACCCCCCCAAACCCAACCCCCCCCCCCCAAAACCCCCCCCCAACCCAAAAACCCCCCCCCCCCCAAACCCCCCCAAAAACCCCCCCCCAAAACCCAAACCCAACCCAACCCCAACCCCAACCAACCAACCCCCCCAACCCCCAACCCCAACCAACCCCCCCCCCCCCCCCCCCAAAAACCCCCAAACCCAACCCCCCCAACCCCCCCCCCAAACCCCCCCAACCCCCCCAACCCAAAAACCCCCCCAACCCAACCCCCCCCCCCCCCCCCCCCCCCCCCCAACCCCCCAACCCCCCCCAAACCCCAACCCCCCCCCAAACCCAAACCCCCCCCCCCCAACCAACCCAAACCCCCCCCCAACCCCCAACCCCAACCAAAACCCCCCAAAACCCCCCAAAACCCCAAACCCCAACCCCCAAACCCCCAACCCCCCCCCCAACCCAACCCAACCAACCCCAACCCCCCCCCCCAACCCCCCAAAACCCCAACCCAACCACCCAAACCCCCCAAACCCCCCAACCCCCAAACCCAAACCCCAACCCCCCCCCCCAACCAACCCCAACCCCCAAAAAAACCCAACCCCCCCCCCAAACCCCAAACCCCTAACCAACCCCAACCCCCCCCCCCAACCCAACCCCCCCAAAAACCCCCCCAACCCAAAAACCCAACCCAACCCCCCCAACCTAACCAACCCAAAAAACCCCCAAACCAAAACCCCCAAACCCCAAAACCCCAACCCAACCCAACCCCAAACCCCAAACCCCCCCCCCCAAACCCAACCCCCCCAACCAAACCCCAACCCAACCCCCCCCAACCCAACCCAACCCCCAAACCCAACCAACCCCCCCAAAACCCCCAAAACCCCCCCCCCAACCCCAACCCCCAAACCCAACCCCCAAAAACCCCAAACCCCCACCCCCAACCAACCCCACCCAAACCCCCACCCCCTCAAACCAACCCCCAACCCAAACCTAAACCCAAAACCCCCAAACCAACCCTAACTCACCCCCCTACCCAAAACCCCAAACCTAAACCCCCCCACCCCACCCTCCCCAAAACCTCCCCACCCCAAATTTAAAACCCTAAGTAAAAAACCCCTCACCTCCCCAAACCCTAACCCTAACCCTTTTTCCCTCCCAACCCAAAACCCAAACCCCCAACAAACCCCCAAAACCCAACCCTAAAAAAACCCTCCCCCAAACCCAAAACCCTTTAAAAACCCCACCCTAACCCTAACCCCTTTAAACCCTAAAACCCCCCCCAAAACCAAAAACCCCTAAAAACCTAATAAAACCCAACCCCTTAACCAACCAACCCCTAACCTAACCCTAACCCTTAACCCCAACCCTACCCCCTCACCCTCCCAAACCCAAACCCCCAAGGGACAAAAGTGCCCGACTGGGACTCGAACCCCCCTTTCCCCTGAACACACCACAATTCAGCCCTGTGCCTTACCGCTCGGCCCCCCACACGCTCTTAACACTCTCAACATTATTAACCGTTTGTTTTGTTTGGGAAATCACAAAAGGTTTTTGGGTTATAAAAATAGTTTAAAGGAGCTCATAAGAAATAAAGCGTTGAACCTTTTAAAAAGCAGCTTTCATGTCAATTTATTGCAAAAACGTGGTACAACTTTTGATCTGTCACAATTTTTAAAACACTCTTAAAAATCTTTTTAAAAACCCTATTACCATTCTTAACGTGTTAACAACCCCCCAAAAACCTTATTAAAAATCTTAGAACACTCTTAACAACCTTATTAACATTTTAAACCTTGTTAAAACACTCTTAACCCTGTTAAAAACCCTTTAACCTTTTAACAAATAAAAAACACTTTAAACCCTATTAACAACTTAAAAACTTTCTTAATAACCTTCTTAACACTCTTAACCTTTTTAACAACCCTCTTAACACTGTCAAAAAACCCTTTTTCTCTCTTAAAACCCCCCTGTTTTGGATGCCGTTTTGTTATGCAAATTTGTGATGCCCTCCCTAACCCCGAAAACACCCCCAAATTTGAAATTTTTCAAACCCTTCCACAAATTGCAAACTTTTCCCCGCGTGTTAGGTTTAAGTAAAGGGGATTTTAAACACGTGACGGTTCGTTTCAGACTTGTTTTTACCGGTAATGACTCGCAGTTCATGAGCGTGACAATGACCGCAACATGGCTGCCGTTAGGTAACCGGGGCCAGTGACTTCAGTTTGAAAAACCTCTAGAAATTTATTTCAATAAATCGCAGGGTTGGAAGGGTGTGGATCCTCCTCGAGTTGAGAATATCCACGTTGTGAAACCCACGAGAGTCTCGACACAGAGTTTCACTTTGCACAAACTCTCTTAATCTTTTTTGTTTTATCATCTTACAACCCAAATTTAAAAAATTTTGGACGGTCACAATCACTGACAAGAAAAGCATTTTCGGCAAACGGTAATAACAAGGGAACCTTCCTTTTTTAAAAACTATTATTATTGTTTACTTCAAAATATATTTCGAAAATAGGGGAAAAATTATCGGGCCGATGTTTTATCTACAAAAACTATCAAAATTAGTGGATAATAGTTATGCAGTCTCTTTTTACAATAAAGGTTAACAACAGAAACCTCTTAAACTAACTCTGAGGCTTTTAACAGAAATAAAACCGCTATCGTTTGTTTTTAAGAAAACTGTGCAACGTGGGTTAAACTTTAAAACAAACTATTGTGCTTTATGGCCACTACACGCTTTAACTCTTAAACATCTATTAACCTTCTTATCAATCTGAAGGATCACAGCAAAATCGTCAAGTTATTGTTAGGACAAAAGTGTCACGTGGACTCGAACACCTCTCCTGAACACACCAAATTCAGTCCTGGTCTTATCCTCGGCACCCAACGCTCTTAACTCTCAACTTTGTACCTCTTGTTCTTGTTTCAGAAATTCACATAGTTGTGGTTTATACAAATTTTAGGTTTAAAGGACTCATAGTAATAAAGCAGTTGAACCGTTTAAGCACTTTCATGTCAATTTATTGCACAAGTGGTACAACTTTTATCTCGGTCACAACTTTATACACACTTTACATCTTCTTTAATGGCCCTATTACCATCTTACGTGTTAACAACCCCCTAACCTATTAACAATTTATGCACATCTCTTAAACAACTTTTACACTTTACCTTTGAAAACATCTTAACCCTGTTAACAACCTTTAACCTATTACAAATAAAAAACTCTTGAACCATATAAAATTAAAAACATCTTAATAACCTTTTAACACTTTAACCTGGTTAACCCTTTAACATGGTCAACCTATTGACTTCTTAACAACCCCCTGTTTTGGATGCGTTTGTTATGCAATATTTGTGCATGCCTCCCTAACCCGAAACGCAATTTGAAAATTTTTCAAACTTCCAACAAATTGCAAATTTTAGCGTGTTCAGGTTCTCAGTCACGTGATGTTTTAACACGTACGGTTGTTTCAGACTTCGTATTACGGTCAATGACTCCAGTTCATAGCGTGACAATGACCTGCAACATGGCCTTCAGGTAATTTCGGGGCAGTGACTCGTGAAAAACTTCTAGAAAACTTTATTTCATCAAGTCGCAAGGGTTGGAAGGGTGTGGATCCGCCTCATCGAGTTGAGAATTATCCACGTTGTGAAACCACGAGATCTCGAACAGAGCTTCACTCTTGCACAAACATCTCTTCATCGTTTTTGATTTATAAATTCATTACAACCAAACTTAAAATAATGCGGTCACAATCATGACAAGAAAAGCATTTTCGGCAATACTGGTAATAAAATGGGACTCCGTTTATAAAACTATTTATTTTTTCATGTCACAATTATTTCGAAATGAGGCAGAAATTCATCGGGACACGATGTTTTATTCTACAAAACTATCAATTAGTGTAATAGTTATGCACAGTGTCTTTACAATAGGTTTACAAACAGAAATTTGCTCATTAAACGTAACTCTTGAGGGCGTTTTACACAGAAAATTAACACGCTAACAGTTTGTTAAAGAAAAATCTCATGCAACGTGTAACTTTATTTTAAAGAATTAGTTGGGCTAAAGGGTTAATAATTTATTAATACATTTCATGTGGTCCCATCAAGTAAGTTAGGGTTAGGTTAGTGATGACATTTTATTGGCACATAACTCTGTAAATTTGCCTTAGTTTGAGAAATTTGATAGTTTTGTGGGTTTTAAATTTTGGTCAAAATATAAAAAATGGACCAGCGGCAGGTCAAAATTTCTCAAACAAGGCAAATTAAAAAGTTTGTGCCAATAAAAGCAATAGTCCACCTATAAATTGGGGACCATAACAAAAAATTTAAAAAATCGACCGAAAATTAAAAAAAAAGTTGACCATGCCGGCATGGTCCATTTTTGTATATTTTTGCCCAAAAAATTTAAAAACCCCCAAAACTATCAAAATTTCTCAAACTAAGGCAAATTTACAAAGGGCTAGTTAAACAAAATTTTTAATTCTGCAGACGGTGAGCCCGCTTGTCGAAGGTAAAGACGGAGTGGGGCCCATGGAGCCCCTCAGTAGCTTTTTACTATCGGTTTCTGCATCAAGGGTTGGGGTGAATAGGGGGGTATTCTAAATCTAAAAAGGATATTTGCTATGTACACCTGGCCCGTCTTTAGGCCTTCATCAAAAGAAAAGGGAAGAATTCACACAATAACACCACCTGTGCAAAGGCAAAATTATATAAGTTTTTGTACACTTGATTGTGGTGTTTTTATACATTTCTAGTCAAAATGATGCTGCGTGTTTGCAGTGCGCTTTATTTGTAAATTGTTAAGATCAATTTTTCTGTATCCTCCACCCACAGTGCATTAAATATTTGTTTTAGGCTCGAAGAAACACAAAGGGGAGTAGACTGATGTCCAATGTGAAAAAACGTGTCTAACATTCCCCATACACAAGAGGG
>JASTWB010000473.1:0-16472 GCA_032158295.1 Pycnopodia helianthoides | reverse complement strand
AAAAAAATAAGTTACTCTTTCAAGACGAAGCTATGGAAAAAGAGAGAGATTGTCACATGACAAAGAGCTCGATAAAGAGCAATGGAGAGCTGTTGATACTATACACACATTGTTAGAAATGACCCCTTTGATCGAAGTAATGTAGTTTTAGAGAAAGAGGTAGTTTTTCAACCAGAAATTTGAATCTGAGAAAGGCTTCAGGCATGAAGCTTTCTCAAAGCACATACTTCTATGTAACACTTCTATGTAACAAGGGCATTATTTTCTTGCAACTTTGATAACCAATTGAGCCCAATTTTCACAGGTTTATTTTATACACCCCAAGTGTCGATGCTGGAGAACTACCAAAAGTATACAATGCCTTCAATTACACTGTATTTATTTCAATTTATAAAATTAGAACCTCTGTAAACTACACAGTGCTTGCATTGCAAGTGCTTTATATGAACTATTATATACTTCAGTATTCATAGCATAATGTATATTTAGAAATTTCATTTGGTCACTACATAGAGGGTGCTACCACATATCTAGCTGTCATTTTATTCATTCTTGATGAAACCACCCTCCTGCAAATAGCCCATGAATAAGAGATTTCTTAAAGTTATTTTTCTTATACACAGTAACAATGTTTTTTATCATCAAAGATTACTTTAACTTCATTTCTTTATCCCCAAGTCAAATGTGGGATAATTCCGTCCTTTAAATACAAAGATTTAATATTCACAAATTTTAATTATAGATAATCATTTCTTAATTTCCTTATCACAGTTCATGTATTACAAGCATACCTTACAGAAGTGAGGCTGCCTTTTTTCACGGTTTACAATGTAATACATTGAGGTCAACCAGAGTTCAATACACTAATACATGGTGGGAAATTTCTTATCTCCACACACTATACAATAACATGAATAAATGGTGGTGAAAGACTATACAAAAACTCTTATACACAACACTTGGTATACAAGTAGTCTTTAAACTGCATGAACAAATCATGAAGTATAATAATTACATTCAAACCTTACTTTAGGCAATCTATACTCTAACATGAATAATTGGATTTCAAAAGGCAGAACAGTTTGGTTTCATTCAAGTCTAAGAAAGATAACAATGGAGAATAAAATACAGCTGGTTAACAGTTCACGTAACTGCTTAGAAAGCAAAAAGGCAAATATATTATCAATCACAAAAAAAGTATGCATCCACAGTTAAGGGAGTGAAGACCCATCACTATTAGTACATAGGGTGACAACAACAATATGAGAAGGGAATTTAATACAATAAAAGCATTTCTTGAAAAGTGGTCCTATACATGGCAGTGAGCATGGTGAAAACGTCAGACAAAAATATCTCACTACAAAAAGAGTATATAAAAATATCCCATAAATTGGTGAGAATAAACAGCTGACTAAAATAATATATTTCACTTAGCAACTACACTAAAATTAGGAACCCATAATCCCGTCACGACACGTTCTTAGGGAACAAAGTTAAAAATGCAATTAGATATCATCAAATTCTCATATTACAAAGATTGTGAAAGACTACATACATGACAACTATCTCCATGAACCAAACTTTGACAAGTCAGGATATAAACCTGAATAAAAGCATCTGCACAATCATGAAATTATATCAATCCAAAAGTCAGTAAAATACATGATCATCATGGGAACAACTTGTCCCTTAAAATATAACTACATGGCAAAATCCACAATACCATGAAAATTACATCACAAATGATGATAAAGTTATGAACTTAGAATATACATGCAGAGGTGAATCTTTCGACTCAAGTCAGGTATCACCACATAATAGTGTAGCGACACAAGCTACCCTAACAGTATATAAAATAAAACACAATTTTTTTACAAATTTACTACAAATGAAAATCAAACACAAATGGAGCAACGCCCATTACTTAAAGTAAGGGCCACAAAGCCGGAATTGGGAGTCAATGAAAATACACACATCTTGATAACTTGCCAGACAATAAATGCTGAACAAAACCCGTGACTATACGTACTTAGGGTAACCAAAAATCAAATCGAAGTGTATACAGAATGACTCCAACCATATAAAGTGATTGATACATATTAAAAATAGCACTTAAATTTCTCCAAGAACACTCTAAGATCACTATAAAATATGAACCTGTACCAGAAACTCAATTATCTGTTCTTGCACATGAAGATCCCAATTTCAAAATACAAGATTCAAATAACACCATTACCCCCCATGGGCACATATAAATGCATGGTGAAAAAGCTTCACCTGTTAACACAAATTACAAAATAGGCCTAAACAACTCATAGAGGAAGCTAAACGCATGTTCTGTCTCCTAAAGTGTACAGACGGTCCTCTGCTATTTACACAAAAGCAAAGACAGCAAAGTGTGCATTGTTTTCTTCCAATTATAATTCTAGAAAAACTTAAGTAATAGCATTTGGCCACTGGCCCCAGATAAAATATACTGTGGGCCTACCAATGGTCACCGTTACTGGCAACACAGGTACATGAAAATAAATTACAATCCCTAAATACAAGGGAGACTAAATGCACCGAACACGTTTAAAATGCATATCAACATTCAATCTCTGCAGCGCCCGTTCATAAAGACGAACAAGACAAACAATATTTCCTTTTACCGACGTTACTCAAGATTTTATGAATCATAAATCATCGCTCGTCTTAAACTTTCGTGTAACCCTTTCAGTTAACTATTTAATATCATAGCATCAATTTCTGAATGCGATTAAATGTGGCGCATACACTAGAAAGAGTAAAGTACCCGCTCAGCTTAGTTAAGTTGTTGTTAATAAAGACAACATTTCAAACTCTTGTTTGTGATAAGCGAAATAAATTACGGATAATATTGTACAGTAAATTTCCAAACACCTAACTCGTTTCACATAAAATAAACATATTACCAATCTACATGTGAGCCTGGCATACACTCACTGATTTTATGTAAAGTTCAAACGGGTGATGATAGTTTTTATTAGAGTTTGTAAGTCAAAAAAGTGTTAGTCTACATGTAGGGCTGTCTTTTAAGAGGGCTTAACCCCCCCCCCCACACCTTAGTGATAAAACACCCACACCTTAGTGATAAACCATTTTCTAGTCATTATCAACAAAAATAACATTAATTTCACAAATAATATCATAAAACAACATTTTTATATTTATGAAGAGACACGGGAAGGAGGCCGGTCCTCTAATTAATAAAGGACGAGGATTCGCCAAAATACAATCAATGATAATAAAAGCGATCAATGACGTCTTATTTCACAAATAAATTTCTCCTGTACAGGTTTTAATAGTAACCCATAGCACACATCCAAAAAGTTACAACACAACAGTATGTAGCCTACATTACACAGTGCACAGTAAAAATTCACAAAAAGGTCAGCACACAGAAGCTAACTACACGCCGCACACACATGATGCTGCCTGACAATACTACACACATGGTTTACAAATAAAACGATCCAAATATGACCCCAAATATGACCCTAAAAATCACAGTAAATCAGGTATACAAAGAGGGTTTAAACGTAAAACAATACTCACAGAGAGCTTCTAGGTACTACCCCTCCCAAATGAATAGCTTTTGGAGCATGGCCAGAGGCATGCTCCTAAAAAAAATAGAGAGAATTACCACTCAAATAAATAAGTTACTCTTTCAAGACGAAGCTATGGAAAAAGAGAGAGATTGTCACGTGACAACTCCAAAAGTTAACTTTCCCACAAGTTGAACAATGAGGGCGCACTTGGGATCCCTACATTTATTAATTACAAATAAAAAACCATTAATACTACTCTACTTCAACTCCTAACTTCAATTTCTTGTTACCCTACTATTTATTTCAACGGATGAACATTATCGTATTGTAAAAAATAATAACTTTTAAAACAGGAAAATCTCAACCGGTTGTTGTATCTAACATAAAAAATGGCAGCCTATAGTTTATCATTGTTATTCTTAACATTATTATGTTTAAGTTAGGTAAACTCATTTCATGGTAGTGACTTATCACATATATATTTACATGTATGAATTATTGTAAAATGGAAACAGACTTATTAGAGTTAGGCCTAGATAGATTCATATTGATGAAATTGATTTTGTTTTCAAATTGATGTTAATAAATGTTTTTTTTTTGTGTAATCATGTAGTTGTGTGAATTAAACTGAAGTAACAAAAGGACCGGATTCGGTAAAGGTTAAAAACTGTAATAATTAAACCCATAGAACTTGAGAATCATCATAGGGTATGTTTAAATGTATATTTCCACTCAAATAACATTAATAAATTTTAATTCAAAACCTAATTTAATTATGGATTGTTAGCAGAAGACACTACAGAACTTTCATAGCTTATGTCAAATTCATTAACTAATGGACAACGGCATACTGAAAAATTACTGTAAATTTCTCTGCTGATTAAAATAAGAATAAGCTACTCTATACTGTGGTCACTTTTTTGTTGATGTCAAACCATAGAAATTATTTATTTCCAAATGTTAGTAGTGAGATTTAGTAATGCTGAACATGCTTAACAGTCATCTCAAAATGGACTCATAATCTTATAGTTGAAAATATAAAATATTTGATAAGTACACCATTGCAAGCATTTTAATTCAATCAGTTTAAATTTTTGCCATTATCATCCTGGTAAGGTTAGTCTTAAGCAGGGCCACCACGAGCAGGTCCCAGGATACCAGCCCCAACACGCTTTACTGAGTCAAACGGGGCCTTCATACAAATTCATATTTCAGAATGAGCATCCAGTCCACGCACTATTATGCATAGTACGCCCCCGACTCCTACTAACGCGGCCCCTAGCCCCACGGCCTAGACTAGGAACTACTTCCATTTAGTCGACCATTTGTGATAACACCAGAACCATCCTCGGATGAGGAGCCTGATGCACCTTTAAGATCAACCTAAGCGGAAGTGAAACCCCACACGCCACGATCGTGTGTCCAAGTCCCTTTTCGCAAAGTCGGAATTTTCCGCGTTTTTACCACCATCGATTCCGAATCGGATGCCCCCACCAATCGTAACTCCGCACAACTAATCGTAACTTCGCACCACCAATCGAACCTCCGCCCAACAAATCGAATCTCCGCACCAACAAACGAACCTCGGCCCAACCATTTGTATCTCCGCACCACCAATCGAACCTCCGCCCAACCAATCGAATCTCAGCACCACCAATCGAATCTCCGCCCAACCAATCGAATCTCAAAGCTCTAAAATCTTTAAAAAAACGCATTTGTGCTTGCTTGCAATGGTGTACTTATTTACAAGACATTAACTGTACAGTGCTGCGAAAACGGCCCACTGTACGACGAATACAGAAAACAAAAACATCAATCAAACTATTAAACACATCTACAATATCTTACAGTTGAAGACAACAAATTGCTTGTTGTACATTCATGATTGCTAGATGAACAGAACAACTAAGATATCTCGATGATACTGATGTTTACATACGCGTTGCTCTCCTTTATAACCTGTAGCCTTCAAGATGTCAGTGGAGGTGAATCTCTCTTCACTTGATTTTAGAGAACTATTAGTAACATCTATTGCTCTGAAAGGTCAAGTATTGAGAAATTGCATTAAAGTCAACAATTGCAATGTGCAAAATCCCTTCCCTTCCATTTAAAAAAGATGAGGACCCAGTGGTAGATGGTATAATTTTTTTTAGTGTGACGAGTTATTTTGGGTTACTCATTTACTTGTTTTTTGAACAATTTATTTTCTGATCCTTTGTTTTTGTTACAAGTAAACCATAGTACTCTGTCAGGATGTTTAATAATAAGTAATTTTTTAAAACTACTAACATTTGTTGTCTTCTTTCTATTATCTTTTCAGGGAAGATATATATAGGGCAAGGTTTAAACATAATGCGGTACATTGATTGGTAACCTAACACCAAAAACTTATTTTGACAAAAACACACCCCCCAAACACCTCAGCAATTCTGTGTGCTAATTGAGATTTCTACCCAATCAGCTCCATTGCTGATAAGTTTGTTTCTTGATACATACCGCATGCACATGACATCAGTCAAGCAGGGCGCCCTTGGGTGACCAGACGAATGGGCTAAGCTGGCTGCACAGGGTGACGTTCCGTTCTCTCGTCAAATCACTCAGCTGTAAATGAGACAATCAAACCAAGAAATCTCAAAAACATGTATGTGAAGATCCTTGAAAAATTATTCTTTAATAAGTGAAAAAAGTGAAAATTGTCACACTGACTAATGGCTTTGCCAAAGGATGGTCAAACATTTTTTTTTATTATTAAAAATCTGAGATCATTTCAGCATTGTGAGATTGTCTCTAAAACAAATTTATTGAAAATGGCTTTTATGAACCAAAAAAAGTGTTGGCAGGTTCTGAGAGATTGTTCTCTTGAGCCTAAACACAAAAAAGGAATCAGCCGATTAAAATCAATTAGAAATGTTTGAAAAAATCTCACAAGTTGCTAATCTTAAGAAGTTAGATTCTGACCTTGAGGCGGTCAGTTGTGCAGCTTCCCACCAAATTTCTCCAACACAAACTCGCTGAAAACAATCTGAACCCCGACGTCTGGTTGCGAGTGTATCAGCGTCTGACACTCAGCATCTGGTGGATAGTCCAACGGAAAGTTGACAGACTACGGTCTTCTCTGTCAGCAGTCAGGATTTTGCTGCAATCAGAAAATTACCAGTCACTTCATTAAACATATTGTGGTACATTGATTGGTAACCTAACACCAAAACTTATTTTGACAAAAACACACCCCCCAAACACCTCAGCAATTCTGTGTGCTAATTGAGATTTCTACGCAATCAGCTCCATTCTTGATAAGTTTGTTTCTTGATACATACCTCATGCACATGATATCAGTCAAGCAGGGCGCCCTTGGGTGACCAGACGAATGGGCTAAGCTGGCTGCACAGGGTGACGTTCTGTTCTCTCGTCAAATCACTCAGCTGTAAATGAGACAATCAAATCAAGAAACCTCAAAAACATGTATGTGAAGATCCTTGAAAAATTATTCTTTAATAAGTGAAAAAAGTGAAAATTGTCACACTGACTAATGGCTTTGCCAAAGGATGGTCAACATTTTTTTTTATTATTAAAAATCTGAGATCATTTCAGCATTGTGAGATTGTCTCTAAAACAAATTTATTAAAAATGCTTTTATGAACCAAAAAAGTGTTGGCAGGTTTGAGAGATTGTTCTCTTGAGCCTAAACACAAAAAAGGAATCAGCCGATTAAAATCAATTAGAAATGTTTGAAAAAAATCTCACAAGTTTAATCTTAAGAAGTTAGATTCTGACTTGAGGCGGTCAGTGTGCAGCTTCCACCAAATTTCTCCAACACAAACTCGCTGAAAACAATCTGAACCCGACGTCTGGTTGCGAGTGTATCAGGTCTGACACTCAGCATCTGGTGGATAGTCCAACGGAAATTGACAGACTACGGTCTTCTCTGTCAGCAGTCAGGATTTTGCTGCAATCAGAAATTACCAGTCATTTCATTAAACATAATGTGGTACATTGATTGGTACCTAACACCAAAACTTATTTTGACAAAACACCCCCCAAACACCTCAGCAATTCTGTGTGCTATTGAGATTTACCAATCAGCTCCATTCTTGATAAGTTTGTTTCTTGATACATACCTCATGCACATGAATCAGTCAAGCGGGCGCCCTTGGGTGACCAGACGATGGGCTAAGCTGGCTGCACAGGGTGACGTTCCGTTCTCTCGTCAACACTCAGCTGTAAATAGACATCAAATCAAGAACTCAAAAACATGTATGTGAAGATCCTTGAAAAATTATTCTTTAATAAGTGAAAAAAGTGAAATTGTCACACTGACTAATGGCTTTGCCAAAGGATGGTCAACATTTTTTTTTATTATTAAAAATCTGAGATCATTCAGCATTGTGAGATTGTCTCTAAAACAAATTTATTAAATGGCTTTTATGAACCAAAAAAGTGTTGGCAGGTTCTGAGAGATTGTTCTCTTGAGCTAAACACAAAAAAGGAATCAGCCGATTAAAATCAATTAGAAATGTTTGAAAAAAATTCACAAGTTGCTAATCTTAAGAAGTTGTTTGACCTTGAGGCGGTCTGTGAGTTCACCAAATTTCTCAAAAACTCGCTAAAATTGAACCGAGTTGGTTCGTGTATGGTTGAATCAGCTTGGTGGATGTCACGGAATTGCAGACTCGTTTCTCTGCGCATCAGGTTGTGCTCAAAAATACAGTCATTCATTAAAATATGTGGTATGATGGACTACCAACTTATTTTGAAAACACCCCCCAACTCGCATTTGTTGCTATGAGTTTTACGCATCGCTCCATCTGATAAGTTGTTTTGTAATCCTCATGCATGATCAGTCAGCAGGGCCTTGGGTGACCAACGAATGGGCTAAGCTGGCTGCCAGGTGACGTTGTTCTCTCTCAACACTCAGCTGTAAATAGACAATCAAATCAAGAAATCTCAAAAATGTATGGAAGATCTTGAAAATATTCTTTAATAAGTGAAAGTGAAATTGTCCACTGACTAATGGCTTTGCCAAAGGATGGTCACATTTTTTATTATTAAAAATCTGAGATCATTTCGCATTGTGAGATTGTCTCTAAACAAATTTATTAAAATGCTTTTATGAACCAAAAAAAGTGTTGGCAGGTTCTGAGAGATTGTTCTCTTGAGCTAAACACAAAAAAGGAATCAGCCGATTAATCAATTAGAAATGTTTGAAAAAATCTCACAAGTTGCTAATCTTAAGAAGTTAGATTCTGACCTTGAGGCGGTCAGTTGTGCAGCTTCCACCAAATTTCTCAACACAAACTCGCTGAAAACAATCTGAACCCCGAGTTGGTTGCGGTGTATCAGGTCTGACATCAGCATCTGGTGGTAGTCCAACGGAAAGTTGACAGATACGGTCTTCTCTGTCAGCAGTCAGGATTTTGCTGCAATCAAAATTACCAGTCACTTCATTAAACATAATGTGGTACATTGATTGGTAACCTAACACAAAATTATTTTGACAAAAACACACCCCCAAACACTCAGCAATTCTGTTGCTAATTGAGATTCTACGCAATCAGCTCCATTCTTGAAAGTTTGTTTCTTGATACATACCTCATGCACATGAATCAGTCAAGCAGGGCGCCCTTGGGTGACCAGACGAATGGGCTAAGCTGGCTGCACAGGGTGACGTTCTGTTCTCTCGTCAAATCACTCAGCTGTAAATGAGACAATCAAATCAAGAAATCTCAAAAACATGTATGTGAAGATCCTTGAAAAATTATTCTTTAATAAGTGAAAAAAGTGAAAATTGTCACACTGACTAATGGCTTTGCCAAAGGATGGTCAACATTTTTTTTTATTATTAAAAATCTGAGATCATTTCAGCATTGTGAGATTGTCTCTAAAACAAATTTATTAAAATGGCTTTTATGAACCAAAAAAGTGTTGGCAGGTTCTGAGAGATTGTTCTCTTGAGCCTAAACACAAAAAAGGAATCAGCCGATTAAAATCAATTAGAAATGTTTGAAAAAAATCTCACAAGTTGCTAATCTTAAGAAGTTAGATTCTGACCTTGAGGCGGTCAGTTGTGCAGCTTCCCACCAAATTTCTCCAACACAAACTCGCTGAAAACAATCTGAACCCGACGTCTGGTTGCGAGTGTATCAGCGTCTGACACTCAGCATCTGGTGGATAGTCCAACGGAAAGTTGACAGACTACGGTCTTCTCTGTCAGCAGTCAGGATTTTGCTGCAATCAAAATTACCAGTCACTTCATTAAACATAATGTGGTACATTGATTGGTAACCTAACACCAAAACTTATTTTGACAAAAACACACCCCCCAAACACCTCAGCAATTCTGTGTGCTAATTGAGATTTCTACGCAATCAGCTCCATTCTTGATAAGTTTGTTTCTTGATACATACCTCATGCACATGACATCAGTCAAGCAGGGCGCCCTTGGGTGACCAGACGAATGGGCTAAGCTGGCTGCACAGGGTGACGTTGTTCCTCGTATCTCTCGTCAAATCACTCAGCTGTAAATGAGACAATCAAATCAAGAAATCTCAAAAACATGTATGTGAAGATCCTTGAAAAATTATTCTTTAATAAGTGAAAAAAGTGAAAATTGTCACACTGACTAATGGCTTTGCCAAAGGATGGTCAACATTTTTTTTTATTATTAAAAATCTGAGATCATTTCAGCATTGTGAGATTGTCTCTAAAACAAATTTATTGAAAATGGCTTTTATGAACCAAAAAAGTGTTGGCAGGTTCTGAGAGATTGTTCTCTTGAGCCTAAACACAAAAAAGGAATCAGCCGATTAAAATCAATTAGAAATGTTTGAAAAAAATCTCACAAGTTGCTAATCTTAAGAAGTTAGATTCTGACCTTGAGGCGGTCAGTTGTGCAGCTTCCCACCAAATTTCTTCAACACAAACTCGCTGAAAACAATCTGAACCCGACGTCTGGTTGCGAGTGTATCAGCGTCTGACACTCAGCATCTGGTGGATAGTCCAACGGAAAGTTGACAGACTACGGTCTTCTCTGTCAGCAGTCAGGATTTGCTGCATCCAAATACCAGTCCCATAATGTGGTACATTGTTGTACTAACACAACTTTTGACAAAAACACCCCCAACCCTCAGCAATTCGTGTGCTATTGAGTTACGCACAGCTCATCTTGATAAGTTTGTTTCTTGTACTACTATGCACAGACACAGTCAGCAGGCGCCTTGGGTGACAGACGAAGGGCTAAGTGCTGACGGGACGTTTGTTTCTCATAAATCTCTCTCTCAACTCAGCTGTAAATGAGAATCAATCAGAAATCTCAAAAACAGTGGATCTGAATCATTCTTAATAAGTGAAAATGAAAATTGTCACACTGACTAATGGCTTTGCCAGATGGTCACATTTTTTATTATAAAAATTGAGATATTTCAGCATTGTGAGATTGTCTCTAAAACAAATTTATTAAAAATGGCTTTTATGAACCAAAAGTGTGGCAGGTTCTGAGAGATTGTTCTCTTGAGCCTAAACACAAAAAAGGAATCAGCCGATTAAAATCAATTAGAAATGTTTGAAAAAAATCTCACAAGTTGCTAATCTTAAGAAGTTAGATTCTGACCTTGAGGCGGTCAGTTGTGCAGCTTCCACCAAATTTCTTCAACACAAACTCGCTGAAAACAATCTGAACCCCGACGTTGGTTGCGAGTGTTCAGCGTCTGACATCAGCATCTGGTGGATAGTCCAACGGAAAGTTGACAGACTACGGTCTCTCTGTCAGCAGTCAGGATTTTGCTGCAATCAAAAATTACCAGTCACTTCATTAAACATAATGTGGTACATTGATTGGTAACCTAACACCAAAACTTATTTGACAAAACACACCCCCAAACACCTCAGCAATTCTGTGTGCTAATTGAGGATTCTACGCAATCAGCTCCATTCTTGATAAGTTTGTTTCTTGATACATACCTCATGCACATGACATCAGTCAAGCAGGGCGCCCTTGGGTGACCAGACGAATGGGCTAAGCTGGCTGCACAGGGTGACGTTCTGTTCTCTCGTCAAATCACTCAGCTGTAAATGAGACAATCAAATCAAGAAACCTCAAAAACATGTATGTGAAGATCCTTGAAAAATTATTCTTTAATAAGTGAAAAAAGTGAAAATTGTCACACTGACTAATGGCTTTGCCAAAGGATGGTCAACATTTTTTTTTATTATTAAAAATCTGAGATCATTTCAGCATTGTGAGATTGTCTCTAAAACAAATTTATTGAAAAATGGCTTTTATGAACCAAAAAAGTGTTGGCAGGTTCTGAGAGATTGTTCTCTTGAGCCTAAACACAAAAAAGGAATCAGCCGATTAAAATCAATTAGAAATGTTTGAAAAAAATCTCACAAGTTGCTAATCTTAAGAAGTTAGATTCTGACCTTGAGGCGGTCAGTTGTGCAGCTTCCACCAAATTTCTCAACACAAACTCGCTGAAAACAATCTGAACCCCGAGTCTGGTTGCGAGTGTATCAGCGTCTGACACTCAGCATCTGGTGGATAGTCCAACGGAAAGTTGACAGACTACGGTCTTCTCTGTCAGCAGTCAGGATTTTGCTGCAATCAGAAATTACCAGTCACTTCATTAAACATAATGTGGTACATTGATTGGTAACCTAACACCAAAACTTATTTTGACAAAAACACACCCCCAAACACCTCAGCAATTCTGTGTGCTAATTGAGGATTCTACGCAATCAGCTCCATTCTTGATAAGTTTGTTTCTTGATACATACCTCATGCACATGAATCAGTCAAGCAGGGCGCCCTTGGGTGACCAGACGAATGGGCTAAGCTGGCTGCACAGGGTGACGTTCTGTTCTCTCGTCAAATCACTCAGCTGTAAATGAGACAATCAAATCAAGAAACCTCAAAAACATGTATGTGAAGATCCTTGAAAAATTATTCTTTAATAAGTGAAAAAAGTGAAAATTGTCACACTGACTAATGGCTTTGCCAAAGGATGGTCAACATTTTTTTTTATTATTAAAAATCTGAGATCATTTCAGCATTGTGAGATTGTCTCTAAAACAAATTTATTGAAAATGGCTTTTATGAACCAAAAAAGTGTTGGCAGGTTCTGAGAGATTGTTCTCTTGAGCCTAAACACAAAAAAGGAATCAGCCGATTAAAATCAATTAGAAATGTTTGAAAAAAATCTCACAAGTTGCTAATCTTAAGAAGTTAGATTCTGACCTTGAGGCGGTCAGTTGTGCAGCTTCCCACCAAATTTCTCCAACACAAACTCGCTGAAAACAATCTGAACCCCGACGTCTGGTTGCGAGTGTATCAGCGTCTGACACTCAGCATCTGGTGGATAGTCCAACGGAAAGTTGACAGACTACGGTCTTCTCTGTCAGCAGTCAGGATTTTGCTGCAATCAGAAATTACCATCATTTCATTAAACATAATGTGGTACATTGATTGGTAACCTAACACCAAAAACTTATTTTGACAAAAACACACCCCCCAAACACCTCAGCAATTCGTGTGCTAATTGAGATTTCTACCAATCAGCTCCATTCTTGTAAGTTTGTTTCTTGATACATACCTCATGCACATGATATCAGTCAAGCAGGGCGCCCTTGGGTGACCGACGAATGGCTAAGCTGGCTGCACAGGTGACGTCCGTTACTCTCGTCAAACCACTCGCTGTAAATTAGACAATCAAATCAAGAAATCTCAAAAACATGTATGTGAGATCCTTGAAAAATTATCTTTAATAAGTGAAAAAAGTGAAAATTGTCACACTGACTAATGGCTTTGCCAAAGGATGGTCAACATTTTTTTTATTATTAAAAATCTGAGATCATTTCAGCATTGTGAGATTGTCTCTAAAACAAATTTATTAAAAAGGGCTTTTATGAACCAAAAAAGTGTTGGCAGGTTCTGAGAGATTGTTCTCTTGAGCCTAAACACAAAAAAGGAATCAGCCGATTAAAATCAATTAGAAATGTTTGAAAAAAATCTCACAAGTTGCTAATCTTAAGAAGTTAGATTCTGACCTTGAGGCGGTCAGTTGTGCAGCTTCCCACCAAATTTCTCCAACACAAACTCGCTGAAAACAATCTGAACCCCGAATCTGGTTGCGAGTGTATCAGCGTCTGACACTCAGCATCTGGTGGATAGTCCAACAGAAAGTTGACAGACAACGGTCTTCTCTGTCAGCAGTCAGGATTTTGCTGCAATCAGAAATTACCAGTCACTTCATTAAACATAATGTGGTACATTGATTGGTAACCTAACACCAAAACTTATTTTGACAAAAACACACCCCCCAAACACCTCAGCAATTCTGTGTGCTTATTGAGATTTCTACGCAATCAGCTCCATTCTTGATAAGTTTGTTTCTTGATACATACCTCATGCACATGACATCAGTCAAGCAGGGCGCCCTTGGGTGACCAGACGAATGGGCTAAGCTGGCTGCACAGGGTGACGTTCTGTTCTCTCATCAAATCTCTCTCGTCAAATCACTCAGCTGTAAATGAGACAATCAAATCAAGAAATCTCAAAAACATGTATGTGAAGATCCTTGAAAAATCATTCTTTAATAAGTGAAAAAAGTGAAAATTGTCACACTGACTAATGGCTTTGCCAAAGGATGGTCAACATTTTTTTTTATTATTAAAAATCTGAGATCATTTCAGCATTGTGAGATTGTCTCTAAAGCAAATTTATTGAAAATTGCTTTTATGAACCAAAAAAGTGTTGGCAGGTTCTGAGAGATTGTTCTCTTGAACCTAAACACAAAAAAGGAATCAGCCGATTAAAATCAATTAGAAATGTTCGAAAAAAATCTCACAAGTTGCTAATCTTAAGAAGTTAGATTCTGACCTTGAGGCGGTCAGTTGTGCAGCTTCCCACCAAATTTCTCCAACACAAACTCGCTGAAAACAATCTGAACCCCGACGTCTGGTTGCGAGTGTATCAGCGTCTGACACTCAGCATCTGGTGGATAGTCCAACGAAAAGTTGACAGACTACGGTCTTCTCTGTCAGCAGTCAGGACCTTGCTGCAATCAGAAATTACCAGTCACTTCATTAAACATAATGTGGTACATTGATTGGTAACCTAACACCAAAACTTATTTTGACAAAAACACACCCCCAAACACCTCAGCAATTCTGTGTGCTAATTGAGATTTCTACGCAATCAGCTCTATTCCTGAAGGGTTTGTTTTTCTTGATATAAACCTCATGCACAAGACATCAGTCAAGTAGGGCGCCCTCGGCTAGTTATCCATGTGTACAAATCTGCGTGTTTCCATTAATCATTGTTTGCCTATGGCCAAAAGCTATACTGGGAGGTCATTTTTGTTGGTTTACCTCTTCAGCACTGAAAGATACCATCAAGTGGGAATGAAAATACTCTTCCGAAAACCAATAGAATTCTAAAGGGAAGATCCCCAGCTAACACGTAACGTCATCATAACATTACTGTGAAGTTGTGTTTTGGTAATGTTAATTCCCAACTAAAACACAACTAACCTGCAACGTTGCAAAAAGGTTGCGGTTTGGTCTTGTTACTTAATAACCTAAAAACCGTATAAAAACGTCTTGTGAATATTATTTTGCAACGTTTTCTGAATGTTATTGTTCTGTCAAGTTACTTGGTAATGCAGAAACGACGTTTTCAATGTTGGTTTTTGACGTCATATACAATCGTTAGGTGAATGTTCTTTCATAACGTTACCTGAAGGTTGTGGTTTTGTCACATTATTTTAAAACATAAATACAACGTTATGGCAATGTTTCTTAAAAACCTCTAAATAAAGTCGCGTTAACGTTTTTTTACAACGTTGCTTGAATGTTGTAGTTTTGTCAGGTTACTTGGGAACATTATGACAACGTAATATCACATATGCAAATTAGTAGATTTGGCTAAGAAGTTGTAACATATTTACAACAAATTTCGAGAAATTTGACAATTTTTTGAATTAGGTGTACTCATTTCTTCATGTATTTGTCTAAACTATCAGAGGACTTAGTGGCAAATTTAATGTAGTAACTAAACATGTAATTTTACTTTCAAAAAATATTATTAAAGTGGAAAAACTGTAGTAAAAATACACACCCATGATTGCCAAAGCAACAAGTTGGTATGCACTTATATAGTACATGCTGTACAATAGTATACAGGTACAGTGAAGTTAGGCAACCGCAACAAGTAGTAATGGCCTACTGGTAAGTTTACATTGTTGAAAGTAATTAATTGATTATATTGTTGTATCAATTGCTAATATTCATGAAACTATATATATATAATATGAACAATTTATAGTTGATCGAAAAACTTCAGAAAGAAATCATATAATTGCGTCAAGAAATTACCTTGTTTTTGCAGTGCAGTTTTTACGTTGTCACAACGTTATTATAAAACATCATAACGCAACGTCATCTAGACGTTGACAAAACTCTACACTTATCCGTCCGTATGACGTTAAATAAAAACGTTCTCCCAACATTTGAATAACGTCCTAGCAATGTCGAAGGGACGTTATTTTGTTTGCTGGGGATTTATATCCAGTTTATATCAGTGGAACTCTAGGTGGCAGCAAACATAGTGGAATATTTTCCACTTTGGAAAAAGTACTGAGCATGCACACATCTTTAAGACATTGGATGACCTGGTAAGTCTATTGACCAATATGAGTCACAGAAGCCTCCACTCTGTGCAAAAAATCATAGTCTGTACATTCAAATATATAACAAATTTACATTAACAGTAACTTGATAAAAAGTACCTCAAAATAATGTCGCTCTCAGTCAGTATAATGTATCACAGGCTCATGAATGACAAGAAGCGCAGAATCTGGTGGAGGAGTAAAGAGGATCTGACATCCGCAGTCTGCTTGGAGGAGAGGT
>JASTWB010000472.1:0-16483 GCA_032158295.1 Pycnopodia helianthoides | reverse complement strand
TGTGTGGGCGAGGCTGGCGTGGGTTTTTTTCATAAAAAACGTGGCAAATGTTAAAAAGGTATGTTTTAAACCGCTTCACTGTTGACCCATGGTAACTGTGTGGTACAAAACAAAATTGCCTAGCCGTAGTGGTCTCGGTCTGGCGCCCTCTTTGGATAAACCTTTAACAAGATTAAAATGATATTTTTGTTCCTAAGTTAAAGTGATTTGAATGTGTATCGGACTTTACTACCAGCTTCACTAGAAACTCTTGAGGGCGCCCTTCGCGTCGGATGGAACAGACGATTACTACTTACAAAGCTCACATGGTTTCAACAGCCATTGAGCTCCAACGTTTATTTTGAGCATTTCTCCTATAAATACCCCACTTTTAATCCTTATCCTTCGATGTAGAGTACACACTTTAGTTCCTAGACACCCGGAACCACAGTCATGTAATAGTCATAGTTTTTCCTAGGCTTATTTTTATAATAACTTGGTAAATAACAAGTTTCCGGAGCCTTTAGATTTTCACCGTATTTTATGAGTTATTGTGCCTCGCTCAGTTTTTCACCCACATCCGTCCAGAATCAGCCGGTTTTCTCTCATTATCTCAGATATTGGATTTCCTTATTGTTTAGATATTTCCAATCCTTGTTCCCACTGCATAAATTAGTGTATTCTGCCATTCTATAGTGTATTTAAAAGAAAATGAGCAATACCTGTTTTTAACCGTAAAAACAAGACCCCACGTGACCTAGGTATTGGAGCGTCCCTGTATTTAAAGGGTTTTTTGGCTGTTTTCTTAAAGGTACTACAGTTTTCAAGGATTTTTGTGACTTTAGTTGTTTTTTACATAAATATCGTTAGTTGTTGAGATGTAAACAAAGGTTTTCTATGCTCTTTTTTGCTCAGTTCACCGTGGAAATAAAGTTTTGAATTGGAATCCGAAGCGCTGACCTTTGGCCTTTGGGTTATTCTTATTTCTGGGGTTTTGAGACTCTCTGGTCAAAACTAAAGCTAGCGCTCCCTTGGAGCTACGCTTTGCAGAAGCCAGAACAGTGAAATGATGTGACCACTACATGTGTTTTGTGACTCCCTCTGAATCAGAAAAAGGACTTTCACGACACGATGGCAACCGCTCCAGAGTGAAACGCCCGAGGAAACTTCATGTCCTTCAGCAGCCGACATAAAAGGGGGCAGAACAAGAATCAATCAAGGTGGAAGAACACCGAAGGACTTCTCCAAACCCTTCAAGATCCAGCGGACCATTAGAGTTGATACGACGTAAGCTGGCAGCTACCCAGTGTGCCTTCAAGCATACACAGAGACATGGAAGGAGCTTAAAAACCTCTATTACATGTCACCATCCTACAAGGATCACGCTATCGCAAAAAAAAACAGTCTTCCTGAGAACAGCAACCGGGTCAACATCACAATTGCTGAGACAACAGAAAGGGCCTGTTCTCTGGCCTTGGAAACTGCTTCCAGCATTTCACGTCATTCCAGAGCCTCGTCTAGAAGTCCAAAATCTTCTCAACTATCCAAAGCTTCATCTTCCGAGCTGAGTGGGGAAACCCCTAGCACTGGCCTCCGCCGCCGCCGCTCCCAAAAAATTAGTATTTGAAGAGGCCATCGCCAAACGCCCCGACAGAGATGGTCACTCAGGAGGCGGCAGGGAGCTTGAACGTGCCAAGCTTGAGCCGAGAACAAGCTTTTCGCAGACCAAATACGATTTTGAAACAAAGGAAATTTACTGCGGCTGCCGAGGCTGACCTACGATCTTGCGAGCTCGTCAAGCTGCCCCAAACGAAAAAAGCCAGGCCCGAAGTGTTAGTGCAAGCCCAACTCAACGAGAAGGGTTGACTTCACCCTACGACGCCCTCTCAAACCTCAAATGATCTTTGATCTCAGTTTCGTGCCAGATTAGCCGCTGCGGCTTCGTCACCACCATTCGTCCCCAAAAGTCCATCGGTCGATCTCACAAAGCAGATAGCAGACACACTTGCGAGACAAAGACAACCAGCATGAACCAGACTTCTACCGAGGAGACCCCATCATGTTTCAACCTTGGAGATGCGCATTCGAAACTATGATAGACCAAGCTGAAACCCCTGCAAACACGAAAACTCGCATTCCTAGCCAAGTATACTGCCGGAAGTCAAACAACTGGTAGACCGCTTTCGACCCGACACTTTCCTAAACCCCACAAACCGCTTACAACGAGGCGTGGCAAGAGCTTGAAGAGCGGTTTGGGAATAAAACAAAGATCGCCTCTCAGATAATACAGAAACTAACCACTTTCCCAAAAATCAGATCAGAGGAGCGACACAAACTACTCGAATTCGCAGACTTGTGCATAGACATAGCCGCACAAACGAAGGACCTACCTGCACTCAATGTTCTGAACTACCATACAACCTCCACCCAGTGCTTGAAAAGCTACCCATGTATCTTCACAACAAATGGAGGGAGCAAGGGGTCAAAGTATAAGAAGATTCAAAAACTGCTACCCACCATTCCAGGAGCTTGCAAAATTTCTGAGGGAAAAGGCAAGAAAACATGCACGATCCGGTATCTGACCCACCCACTACCACGAGGGAAAAGACCTACAAGGAAGCGCCAAACTCTTCACTTCACCCCCACAAATCACCTCTCCGTGTTATGGCCACAAAACAGCCCCCTATCAGCACATCAGGGAACCCCCAGCACCTCAAAGTGCATCTTCCACGATAAAAATTGGCCACGCCCCTAGCCGTTTGATTGCCTTCGGGAGAAAGCCAATGGAAAGACAGGAGAGAATTTTGCAAACAAAAGGGACTGTGCTTCAAGTGCGGTTTCAGAACCCACCGAGTAAAGACTGCCAGACCAAAGTTAATTTGCAGAAGTGCGATGTACCTCACATGCTTCATTTATGCATGCCCCCACCTCACGGCATGGCGGGGAGCCCGAAGTAGAAGAAAGCCAAGATATAGTCACACTCAAAAGCCAACACCAAATGTACGAGATACACCACTTGCGTTATGGCCCGATCCTTTTTTCCAAGATCACATTAGTCAAGATATTACCACCGAAATAAACCATCCCTCTCCATCTTGGCATACGCCCTTTCCTTGATGACCAATCAAATGCCTGCCTCGGGGACCCAAAACTGTTTGAAGCACTCAACATTGACGGGCCATCTTACCAGTACGAACTGTAACCTTTTGGCGGTCGAGGAAATTCCAACAATTGGAAGGCGAGTACACGCCCTAGTCAGAACCATGAACGGTCACAAAGAACATTACCCACAGTTCTAGAAAACGAGAACATCCCAGGTGCCCGAGACGAAACCCCATCCCCGGATATGTGCAGGATGTTCCCTCATCTAAACGAGATTGCCAACAAGATCCCCAGACCACGAGACGATGTTGATATCATCTTACTGATTGGAAGGAGCTGTCCAGAACCCTCAAATCAGAGAATCGAGAAATGGACCCAAAGGCACCCCTGGGCGCAGCGAACAGATATGGGCTGGACAGTCTCCGGCCGTATGTGCACAAGTAGCATCAAAGGCAGAGAACAAGTTTCAGCTTACCACACAACATTGACAGAGGCACTGCTGTCCTACCCAGTCCTGACACTTACGAAATGCAACCTGATTACCACGCACATGTGAAAACCACATCAGTGCAAAGGACTTACTAAGTACCCATCATTGACACAAAAATCTAGCATCTATGTTGAAACTCACGACGACAACCAGAAGGCCCTGTCAGTCGAAGGACCGACGTTTCATCAAGATTATGACAGAAAACGTCCACCAAATTCCAAAGGAAATCTGGAATTCCTTACCATTCAAAGACAGTCAAACCCGTCTTCCAAAACAAACCGATCCCAAGCACAAATTCGCTTGAACAACCCCCTGAAAACACTCCACCACAAGCCAGAACTGATGAAGGAATATCGAGCCTTTTTAGGCAAAATACTCGACAAAGAACACGAAAACCCCTGTTCCAGATAACGAGGTCGCTCCACGAGTGGGACGTATGGTACCTACCCCACTTTCCAGTTAGACACCCAAGAAGCCAGGCATTCGTGTCGTCTTCGACTCCAGTTCTGAGTTTAGCGGGTTTTCTTTGAACAAAGTCTTACTTCAGGGACCCGACCAGATGAATACCCTGCTCGGCATACCCCTGCTTTTTCAGAGTTGGTGAAGTCGCAGTTATGGGAGACGTCGAGCAGATGTTTCACAACTTTCACGTGAATCCCGAACATCGAAACTTCCTGCCCCTTCCTGGGGTTTTCAGAAACAACGACCTGAAAAGCCGATCATCGCCCACCGCATGAACGTTCACTTATTCGTAACGTTCATCACCTGCCATTGCCACATTTGGCATTAGAATGATTCCCGAGGAAAGGTAGATCTACACATGGCGCCGACGTACAGAGTTTGTCAGCCGTGACTTTTATGTTGATGCGGATCACTTCTCATCCCAAACCCAGAGACAGCATAAGTCTGATACAACGAACCCGAGACGTTCTGCAAGTAAGAAATGAGATTCCACAAGATAATTTTGAACAGCCCAAGGATGTGATGAATGCACTCCACAGGAAGCAAGAGCAAAAGAGTAAAAGCTTAGACTTCAATCACGAAAACACTACCCGTCCAGCGATCACTTGGAGTGCACTGGTCGCCCTTTAGAAGGATGCCTTCACTTTTATAGTGAACTTACCCGATAAGCCGTTTTCTCGACGAGGAGTTCTCTCAATAGCCAGTTCTATCTTCGACCCCATGGGCTTCGTTACAAACCCCTGATATCGAGGGAAAGTCATCCTCCGCGAACTTTCTGACAGAGATGAGAGAAAGAAACAAATATCCCCCAAGACATATGGGATAGACCCTTCCGGAAACTGCCTCCCTAGATGGAATCGATGGCGAGATTCGCTGTATGACCTACAGAACGTCTACATAGAGAGATGCTATGAACCCCCCCAGTTTGGCAAAATCAGAAGACGAGAACTCCACATCTTCTGCGACGCAAGCCAAGTTGCCACAGGAGCAGTGTCCTACTTAAGACTTTTGAACGAACACGGTCAACCACATGTATCCCTACTACTGGCTAGGCAAAGGTTGCCCCCTCCCACGCAGTCTCTATTCCGCGTTGGAGCTCTGTGCAGCCGTCTTGCAAAAATGCGGGCTCAGACACTTGAAAATGAATTCGAGACAGAGTTATCATCGATAAGACGACCTTCTACTCAGACAGTAAAGTGGTCCTTGGCTCTTGCTAATGAATCAAGACGTTTTTCATGTGTATGTGGCGAACGAGTACACAAGATCCACACTGCATCAGAACCTAACCAGTGGCGTCATGTCCCGACAGACCAAAACCCGCAGATCTGGCTTCAAGATCGTCCCCGCAAAGGAATGGACCAACCAGCTGGTTTCGCGGACAGACTTCTTATGGGAACGGAACGCCCTAATCAGACGCGTCTCGCAGAACCAATTCAAACAAATGCTTGATGAGAGTGACCCAGAAGTAGCAAGCAGGTCGTGACATTGCTACTCGACCGGGGGGAGGAAATCCGCATCAAAATGCACAAGACACTGAAGCCTCCTAAATTGTAGTCGCTTTTCAGATTTTCGTTGGCGGTCACTAAAGCAAGTGATCGGACACTATCGAAAGTTCCAAACCTTTAAGCCACAAAGGAATGGGATACACAAGCTGCAAAGACGGAACGGAGAAGATGCTTTTTCGATATATTCATTTAAAACTTCAACAAGCGGAAAAAGCCATCCTCAAGGCAGTCCAGGTCAATATTCAAGAGGAAATAGAACTTTGGGAAGGCCAATTAACCCAGCTGAAATCAGCAAGAAGAGCCCATTCTTAAGTTGAGCCGTTCTTTAGATGACGGAAGTATTTTGGAGGGGTGGGAGGAAGGTTAAGGCGTCAGACTCGACTTCGGAATCGACACCCATGTCTTCCGAAAGACCCACGTTTCTAAATTTATACAGAAATTTCACAAAAGGTACAACACCAAGGCCGACACTTGCACTTGGGGCGGTTAGGTCAGCAGGATGTGGATAACGGGATCCCAAACTCATCAGGTGTACATTAACGATGGTTTTTGGTTTTAAACGGTGAGGGAAAGCCACTGAACAAATTGGCTGAATGCCTGCGGGACAGGAGTTTCAGCAAACGCTTTCACCAACGTTGGCATGGGAGTTTTTCGGGGCCTTGGCAGTGATCACAAGAAAAACAAGAGGCGGAAGTTTGACTCGAAGAGAATGGGCCGTATTTTCAAGCCTCTACGTAGAGCAAATTTATCTAGAAGTAATAGAGTTTTGGACACATCGATTAAATTTCGATTACGTAAGTTTGTGGCGAAAGAGGACCAGTTGCAATCTAAGGTGTGACCAGGGCACAAACTTCTTGGAGCGAAGAACGAACTAGCTGCAGCCCTTGACGAAAAGGATAAAGAGCAAGTTGCTTCCTACCTGTCAGCAAATCAATGCCAATGGGTCTTCAACCTCCACATGCTTCGCACTTCGGGGGCGTTGGGAGCGCCTGATTGGTATTGTTCGACGGGTCTCGAGCCATGTTTATGCAGCTTGGAAAGCACCAGTTGACACATGAAGTACTCGTGACATTCTTGGCTGAGGCTCTGCCATCGTCAATTCACGCCCCTTATGCACCATTCCCTCAGACGCGGGCGACCCTCAAGCAATCAGCCCTCCATGCTGTTGACGTCTAAATCCAATCAACTTCAGCCACCCCAGGATGCTTCGTAAAACAAGATGGTATAGTCGCAAACCCATGGGGGTGTACAGTACCTGGCAGACCCAAATTTTTGGGTACGTTTTGGAAAGAGGACTATCTTCAGAGCCTGCAACCCAGACAGAAGTGGCCAGATTTATCGTATTTAAAAAGGTGTTCATCATCAATTCTGCATGCATCATATCCATGAAATTTTGGACTCCCAAAATGGCAGCCCACGCTGTGTGTGACGTCAGCACTTTAACAAATATCAGCTAACGGTCCACTTTGAAACAAAATATTAACAAAATAAAGGGAAATAAAAAACGAATTCTTAAAATTAAATGTTCACAATTACTGTCCCTTTATTGTAAATTCCATAAATACATTCCACACAAATTTTTTTAAAACAAGTGATGTACTTTCAGGAAAAAAAAAAAAGAAAATTTTAAAAGCAAAAATACGGGTTTCATGGTTTAGACCAATCCAGGGTCACGCCATTTTCTCTACCCTACACTTTTCATTTTGAAAGTTTTGAAGGCGAACAGTAAGAAAGTCCTATTTTGGGCCCTCTTTAAAACTTTCGTCCTGTTTTTTTAATGGCAAAACAGCTTATCTCTGTCTTGAGTCATGTTCATTTTTTTCTTTTCGAGTCGGGCTGTTTTTCCATGGAAGGGCAATTACTGTGACGCATATACGCTTATGTATATGCATAGCATGTTGGCTTTAACTGGCATCAAAGTGGTTGTACAACCTGGGTAAAAACTGAATGAAAAGGCGTCAGGAATTCCTACTGCATCCGTTTAAAACATATACTTGTGATTTTTGTCAATCTTTGACCCAAATTATATTAAATTGCTAGACTTCCCATTGTGCTTTTTTCAGTTTTTGATCCAAATTTGATAAAAAAACAACTGCTGGAATTACCCCTTGTTTGTTTTTTTTTTGTTTTTTTTTACAATTTTAACACAAATTAGTCAAATATGCTGGACTTACCCATTTGCCAGCAAACTTAATATAAAAATCTTGTCCAAAAGGTACATATTTTCCGGAAATATAGGTAATATCCTGAGTGCTTTCAAGTGAATCTCTCTACTGTGCTTCGGTAAAGGCTGAAAAAATACTGGTAGGCCTACAGTTAATTTATGATAATTTGATCTAACCCATTGAGCATTCTATTAATTTACTCTTTCTGTTTCAATTGTAGAAAATTGGTAATCTTTGTTAACTCATTAAATTTATAATAGATTACACAACTCAAGGCCTGATGTCCCTTCCTTCGAGGCATTCGTAACGAAAATCGTGACCGTCAAATTTGCATAGCGCTCCCGCTCGGCCTGTTTTCCTCACTTTAGCCATTGTTCTATACAGCCCACTGCCTAATGTATAGAACCCCACAAGGACCAATGTGATTTTATAGTGAAAATGACAAAGGTTTTTATGGCGATTTGCAGAAATCATAGTGCAAAAAGGTTTGTACCATGTATCGTTGCCAGTTTAAGCTCATTGATGGAATCCACTAGGAACAAATGTTGTTTTTTAATGAAATAATAGTTTTTTTTTTTTTTTACAATTTGCGGAAGTCATGATGCATAAAATGGTTTGTACCGTGTATTGTTGGCAGTTCAAGCTCATTATTTTCAGTAAATGTGCTCAAGTTTACCTTGGACAAATGAAATAGTTATTATGTGTATGTATTATGTTACAGAACTGTTGTTATGGCTTTGTGCTCCCCTGCCAACCCCACTTTTGTTTTCTCGTATAATTAATTTGTTTTGTCAACAAAACTTATCCCACGGGTATTTCACCATTTTCTTGAGAGCACAAAGTAATTTATAAGGGGGAAATAAGCATCCTACACTGTGACCACCAAATTCCTAACTTTGGCAATGATAGCATGACACAACTCAAGGCCTGATGTAAATTCGAGGCCTTCGTAACGAAATCGTAACTTTATTTTGGGCATAGACTCTCTCCCCGGGCTTTTTTTCCTTTTTTTTGGGGTCTTTGGGTTCTATAACCCCCCTCCCAACATAAAATGTAGGGAAAAGAACAAGGCCAAAATTGTGATTTTAAATTGGGAAAAATGACTGGGTTTTTTTGGGGGTTTTACAAAAAACTTTATTTTGAAATTAAAAAAGGTTTTTTGTACAATGTATTTTTTCCCAGTTTGAGTTTCATTGCTTCCAGAAAATTGTAATCCTTTTAACCTTGGAAAAATGAAATTTTTTAATGTAGGCAACCTGTTCATTTATTTAGCAACGAAGGGCGAGCCAAAGGAGGGTTAGGCGATACACTTCGCGGTGACACCTTTCTTGTTGTACTATTTTTTCACTCTCTGGAATAACGGAATTCCATGTTTTAAAAACCTTTGCGCCCCATAATTTTATTTTGCAGTTTTTTCCCGTGTGGGGTTTTTGCCAGTTCAATTTTTTACAACATTTCATGTTTTAAAACAGACTATTGACATGTTTTCCCAAAAAATTTTTAACTCAATGAATAAAAAAAAAATCAATGCACGACATGCCCCCCGGGAGGCTTTCCCGTAACAAAATTTGGTGACCTTTTAATTGGATAGCGCTCTCCCCCCGGCTGTGTTTTCCCCGCTTGGCCATTGTTCTTTTCGGCCCGTGCTTCAAAAAATTTTTGATGGAATCCCACGGGGGACCAATGGTTTTTTTTAATGAAAAAAAAAAAGGTTGTTTTTTCACGTTTTTGGGGAAAAAGTATAAATGCATAAAAGGGTTTTGAAACCGTGTATTGTTAGCAGTTAAAGTTTCCCTTTTTTTTCAGTAATTTTTCCCTCAAGTTTACCTTGGAAAAATGAAATATTTAAATTTTGTGTTTGTTTTATGTTACAAAAATTGTTGTTATGGCTTTGTTGCCCCTCCCAAACCCCCATTTTGTTTTTTGTATTTTTAAATTTTTGTTCTGTCACCCAAACTTATTTTCAGGGCCCTTTTTCCCCATTTTTTTGAGAGCCCCAAACTTTTTTTATGGGGGGGGAAATGAGCTTCGTAGATGTGCCCACTAAATTTCCTAACTTTGGCATTGATAGCATGACCACAACTCTGGGGCCTGTTGCCCCTTCGAGGCCTTCGTAACAAAATCCAAAATGGGGGCCCTTTTTATATTGGCATAGTCTCTCCGGTTTTTTTTTCCCTTTCCTTTTTTTCTTTGTTCTTTTCAGCCCCTCTGCCTAAATAAAATGTAGGGAAAACCGAAAAAGGGACCAATGGGGTTTTTGGGAATTGAAAGGGACCAGGTTTTTTTTTGCGTTTTTCAGAAACCATAGTGCATATTAAAGGTTTGTACCATGTATCTTTGCCAGTTTGGGGTCATTGCTTCCATTAATGTAATCCATTTTTCCCTTGGAAAAGAGGGGAAATAGTTATTTGGACGGGGAAACCTGTCCCATTTATTTGCAACGAAGGGGGCCGAGCACAAAGGGGGGTTAGGCGATACACTTCGCGGTCACCCCCATCTTGTTTACTACTTTTCCCTTGGGACTTTTAACGACTTTCCTTCCCTTTAAAACCCATGCGCCCCCTCATGTTTGTTGAGTTCTTCCCGTGTAATTTTCCCAGTTAAAGTTTACAAACTTCATTTTTAAAAAGGACTATTGATATGTTATCCCAAAAATTGAAAACTAAATTTGAATACAAAAAATTCACAGGGCACGCACGGGCCCCTCGAGGGGGATTCGTAAAGAAATCGTGGACCGTTAACTTGGCCCTAGGGGCCCCCCGCCCGGCTGTTTTTTCCCGCTTTAGCCATTGTTTTTTCAGGACGCTGTTTTATAAATTTAAAGGAATCCCAAAAAAGGGGCCCAAAAGTTTTTTTTTTTTTTTATGAAATAAAAGTTTTTTTCACGGGGTTGCGGGAAAATCATGATGCATAAAATGGTTTGGATGTGTATTGTTGGCCGTTTCAAGTATTATTTTCAGTTAAAAGTGTCAAGTTAACCTTGTTTCAAATTTTAAAAGTTTTTATGGGTATGTATTATGTTTCAGAATGTTGTTTTGGCTTTTGGGTGCCCCCGCCAACCCCCTTTTGTTCTCTCGTATAATTAATTTGTTTGTCAAACCCCAAAATTTATCTCACGGCTATTTCACCATTTTCTTGAGAGCACAAACTAATTTATGAGGGGGAAATGAGCATCGTAGAGTGTGACCACTAAATTCCTAGCTTTGGCATTGATAGCATGCCCACAACTCAAGGCCTGATGTCCCTTCGAGGCCTTCGAAAACGAAATCGTGACGTTAAATTGGCATAGCACCCTCGCTTGGGTTGTTTTCCTCATTTTAGCCGTTGTTCTATACAGCCACTGCCTACATAAAATTGGAACCGAACAAGGACCCAAGTGATTTTGAATTGAAATGACCAGGTTTTTTTTCGATTTACAGAAATCATAGTGCATAATATGGTTTGTACCATGTATCGTTGCCAGTTTAAGCTCATTGCTTCCATTAAATGTAATCTAGTTTACCTTGGGGAAAAGATGAAATAGTTATATGACTGGGGCAACCTTACATTTAGTAGCAACGAAGGGCCGAGCACAAAGGGTTTTGTTAGGCGTTACATTCGCGGGTCCCCCCATTTTGTGTTTTTTTTTTTTCCACTTTAGAATAACGACTTTCCCAATGCCTTAAAAATTTTTTTTTTTTTTTCCCGGAAACCAATCATGTATGTTGCAGTTTTTAAACCGTGAAAATGTTGCCAGTTGAAGTTTACAAACTTCATTTTTTTAAAAACGGGACTTTGGCATGCAATCCCAAAATTTTTAACTCAATAAAAAAAAAAAATCACATGCCCCCAATCCCCCCTCGAGGCATTCGTAACAAATTTGGTTTGACTTTTATTTGGGCCATAGCGCTCTCCCCCGGGCTGTGTTTTCCCGCTTGAGCCTTTTGTTTTTTTCGCCCGATGTTTAAAAAAATTTGAGGGAAAACCCCAAAGGGGGAACAATGTTTTTTTTTAAATAAAAAAAAATAGGTTGTTTTTATCACGTTTTGCGGAAGTCATGAAAAAATAAAATTGTTTGAACGTGTATTGTTAGCAGTTCAATTTTTTTAAATTTTCAGTGAATGGGGCCTCAAGTTTACCTGGGACAAATGAAATATTTTATTTGTGTATGTATTATTTTAAAGAAATTTTGTTAGGCTTTGCGGGCCCCGGCAACCCAAATTTTTTGTCTCGAAAAAATTAATTTGTTTTGTCAACAAACTTATCTCACGGGTATTTCCCCATTTTTTTTTGAGAGCACAAAGTAATTTATAAGGGGGAAAATGAACCCCTTTACACGGTGACCCCCAAAATTTCCTAGCTTTGGTTTTGATAGCATGAACAACTCAAGGCCTGATTCACTTCGGGGCCCGTTAACGAAATCTTTGGACCTTTTTAAATTGGCATAGCACTCTCTTGGGTCTTTTTTTCCTCATTTTGCCATTGTTCTATACACCCCACGGGCCTAATAAAATTAGGGAAAACCCAAAACAAGGACCAATGTGATTTTTTAATTTTAAATAAAGGGCCAGTTTTTTTTTTTCGATTTTAAAAAAAATCCCTTGTGCTTAAATAAGGTTTGGGGACCATGTATCGTGCCAGTTTAAGGGCCCATTATTCCAAATAAATGTTTAAACCAGTTTACCTTGGACAAAATGAAAAAGTAATTTTGTCTTTGGCAAAAAGTGCATTTAGTGCAAAAAAGGGGCCCAGCCAAAGGATGTTAGGCGATTTCACTTTGCGGTCCACCCCTCTTGTTGTACTATTTGTTTTTCCCCCCTGGCATTAAGGGGCATTCCATGCCTTTAAAACCCTTTGGGCCCCCCCAGGTATGTTGCAGTTTTTTACCGTGTTTTAAAGTTGCCCCGTTCAAGTTTTCAAAAACTTCATGTTTTAAAAACGACTTTTTTGGCATGTAATACCAAATTTAAACTCAATTAATAAAAAAAACACAAAGCACGCAAAATGTCCCCTCGAGACATTCGTAAAAATTAATGGTGGGCTGTTTAATTTTGGGATAGCGGGCCAAAAGCCCCGGGTTGTTTTTTCCCCCCTTAGCCCCTTGTTCTTTTTTAGCCCCTTGGGTTTTATAAATTTGATGGAACCCAAGGGACCAATGGATTTTAAAATGAAATGATTGTTGTTTTTTTTTTACGTTTTTCGGAAAATCATGATGAAAAAAAATGGTTTTTTACCGTGAATTGTTTGGGAGGTTTTAAGCTCATTATTTTCAGTGAATGTGCTCAAGTTTTAAACCCTTTGGCAAATGAAATAGTTTTTATGTGTTAAGTATTATGTTAAGAACTTTGGGGGTGGGTTTTTTCTGCCCCTTCCAACCCCCATTTTGTTCTTTCGTTAATTAATTTGTTTTTGTAAACAAAAACTTATTCACGGTATTTCACCATTTTTTGAGAGCACAAACTAATTAATGAGGGGGAAATGAGATCCTAGACTGGACCCCCAAATTTCCTAACTTTGGCATTGATAGCATACACAATCAAGGCTGATGTCCCTTCGGGGCCCTTCGAAACGAAATCGTGACCTTTTTAAATTGGCATAGCACCCCGCTGGCTCGTTTTCATTTTAGCCGTTGTTCTATACACCCCATGTCTAAAAAATGTATGGAGCCCCAAAAGGCCCAAAGTGTGTTTGAATTAAAAATGACCGGTTTTTTTTCGATTTGCAGAAATCATAGGATAAAAAGGTTTGTCCCATGTTCGCTCCCAGTTTAAGCTCATTGATTCCGTAAATGTAACCCAGTTTCCCTTGGACAGATGAAATAGTTATATGATAGGCAACCTGTCATTTATAGCAAGAAGGGCCGAGCACAAAGGATTTTGGGCGATCTTTTTGCGGCACCCCCATTTTTTGTACTATTTTTTCACCCCTGGACTAACGGCTTTCCCAGTTTTAAAACCCCATGCGCCCATCATTATGTTGCAGTTTTTAGTGTAATGTTGCCAGTTCAAGTTTACAACCTTCATGTTTAAAAACGATATTAAAGTTTATACCAAATTGTAATCAATGAATAAAAAAAAAATACATGAACGCACATGTCCCGAGGATTCGAAAACGAAATCGTGACCGTTAAATTGGCATAGCCCCCGCCCGGGGGTTTTTCCCCCGCTTAGCCTTTGTTCTTTTCAGCACGGTTTAAAAAAAATTTGGGAACCCCACGGGGACCAATTTTTTTTTTTTAATTTTTTTGAAATATGTTTTTTTTACGATTTGGGGGAAGTCATGTGCATAAAAATGGTTTGTACCGTGTTTTGTTGGCCTTTTTCAATCATTATTTTCTTTAAAAATGTGTCAATTTAAACCCTTGTCAAAGAAAGTTTTATTATGTGTAGGGTATTATGTTACAGAACTTTGTTAGGTTTTGCTGCCATCCCAAACCCCCACTTTTGTTCTTTCGTATAATTAATTTGTTCTGTCAAAAATTACCCCTCAGGCTATTTCACCATTTTTTGGAGACAAACAAATTTATGAGGGGGAAAATGAGCATCCTAGACTGTGATTTCCGAATTCCAAACTTTGGCATTGATAGCATGCCCAAAAATCGGGCCCCTGAGCCCCTTCGAGGCCTTCGTAAAAATCGTGCCCGTTAAATTTGGCCCCATGCCCCCTCGCTGGCTTGTTTTCCTATTTTACCCATTGTTTATACAGCCCACTGTTCTACATAAAATGTATGGAACCCCCAATGACCAAAGTGATGTTGAATGAAATGCCCAGGTTTTTTTCGATTTGCAGAAATCAAGTGAAAATAAGGTTGTCCATGTACGTTCCCAGTTTAAGCTCTTTGATTCCAGAAATGTAACCCAGTTTCCCTTGGACAAGTGAAAATTTATAAAAATGGGAAACCCTTACATTTAGTAGAAAAAGGGGCCCGAGCAAAAAAGGAGTTAGGCATCACTTCGCGTTGCCCCACTTTTTGTATTTTTTTCACACTTGGACATAAGGGCTTTCCCAGTTTTAAACCCTGCGCCCCTTGTATGTTGCAGTTCTTACCGTGTAATGTTGCCAGTTAAGTTTACAACACTTCATTTTTAAAAACAGACTATTGATTGTTATCCCCAAAAATTGTAACCAATGAAAAATAAAAAATCACATGCACGACATGTCCCCTCGAGGCTTCGTAACAAAATTGGTGACCGTTAATTGGCTAGCGCTCTCCCCCCGGCTGTTTTTCCCCCTTGACCCATTGTTTTTTCAGCCGCTGCTTTTAAAAATTTGATGGAATCCCACGGGGACCAATGTTGTTGTTTTTTATGAAATAATATTTTTTTTTTTTAAGATTGCGGAAGTCATGTGCATAAAAGGGTTTTTGTACCGTGTATTTTGGCCCGTTTAAAGCTCATTATTTTAGTAAATGGCTAATTTTACCTTGGAAAAAAGAATGTATTATGGTATGTATTATGTTACAAAAACTTTTGTTAGGCTTTGTGCCCCTCCCAAACCCCTTTTGTTCTCTCGTTAATTAATTTTTTTGTCAACAAATTTCTCACGGTATTTCCCCTTTTCTTGAGAGCCAAACAAATTTTGAGGGGGAAATGAGCATCGTGGAGTGTGCCCCATAAATTCCTAATTTTTGGCTTTATGATGACACAATTACCCTGTGTCCCTTCGAGGCCTTCGTAACGAAATCGTGACCGTTATATTGGCTAGCACTTCTTGGTTTTTTTCCTATTTTACCATTGTTCTTACAGCCCCTGCCTACATAAAATGATGGAACGAAAAAGGCCAAAGTGATTTTAAATTTGAAATGCCCGGGGTTTTTTTCCGTTTTACAGAAATCATATGCAAATAGGTTTTGTCCATGTATCGTTGCCTTTTTAAAGTCATTGTTTCCCATTAAATGTAACCCAGTTTCCCTTCGAAAAGATGAAATGTTATTGACTAGGAAACCCTCTACATTTGTAGCAACAAGGGCCCAGCACAAAGGTTGTTAGGGATACACTTCGCGGTCACACCCTTTGTGTTACTATTTTTTCACCTTTAGACATAAGACAATCCATGCCTTAAACCCTGCGCCTCATGTTGTTGCGTTTTACCCTGTAATGTTGCCAGTTAAATTTTTCAACACTTCATGTTTAAAAAAGACTAGGTGTTTACCAAAAAAATTTTAACTAAAAAGAATAAAAAAAATCACTGCACGACATGTCCCCCCGAGGCATTCGAAGAATTGGTGGGGCCGTTAAATTGGCATAGCGCTCTGGGCTGTGTTTTCCCCGCTTGAGCCATTGTTCTTTTCGCCGCTGCTTTTAAAAATTTGTGGAATCCAAGGGAACAAAGTTTTTTTTTAATGAAAAAAATAGGTTGTTTTTTTCACGATTGCGGAAAATCATGATGTAAAAAGGTTTGTACTTTTATTGTTTGCAGTTAAGCCATTTTTTCAGTAAAGTGCTCAAGTTAACCTGTACAAATGAAATGTTTTATGTGTATGTATTATGTTAAGAACTGTTGTTTGGTTTGCTGCCCCTGCCAACCCAAAAATTTTTTGTCTGTATAAAATTAAATTTTTTTTTGTCAAAAACTTATTTCCCGGGGATTTCACCATTTTTTAGAGCACAAGTAATTATAGGGGGAAAAAGGCATCCACACTGGACCCCCAAATTCCTAGCTTTGGAGATGCATGAACAACTCAAGGCCCGATGTCACTTCGAGGCCTTCGTAACGAAAAAGTGACCTTAAATTGGCATGCCTTCTCCGGTCTGTTTTTTCATTTTAGCCTTGTTCTTAAGCCCCCTGCCTACATAAAATGT
>JASTWB010000471.1:0-16495 GCA_032158295.1 Pycnopodia helianthoides | reverse complement strand
CCCCTTTTTGTTCAAATTTTTGTTGTGTATACCGCTGACAAGGAAAAAGGGGTTTTGTTTATGGCATAAAAAGGGGTATAATCGATCTGAAATGGTTTTGGGGGAATTTGAAGGTTGGGTTTTCACTTTTACTTCATTGTTTTCATAAAAAATTTTCCCACAAAGTGATTTAATAAACCATTTTTTGGTGGATTTAAGGTTTATTTTTTTAAAAATTTATTAATTTGGCTTTTTGGTAAAATTAAATTATGGAGGGCACCATCTAACAAGTGAAAATTTTTTGGGGGGTTTTCGTTTTACACATGAAAAAGACACACTAACATTTTTTTTAAAAACCATTTTAGATAAAGGGAAAAATTTTTAGTGTTTATAAATGATTCTAATTGAACTTGAAACTGTTGTTTTTTTTTTGACCATAGCCTGTAAAAACCCTGAAAAAATTTTGGGTTTTTTTTCTTAAGCAAAGAGGGCACAAAAATTTTTTTCTTAAGTATTTTTTTTTAAAAAAGCAGCAGAATGTTATTTACGGGGACACTTGTTTCGTTTTTGCACTCAAAATTTCAAAAAAACGAAAAATTGGGGGCCCCAATTTTGGGGCCCTTTTTCTTAATTACACTTGGCACCATTATTGATTTTTTTGTTTTAAAAATTTTTGGGTTTCAGAAAAACCGGGCCCTTTTCTTTTGGGGGAAAAAATTTTTTGCTGACCTTTTTTTTGACCTTTGCCCTTTCTTAAGCAAGATGGAAATTTTTTTTAAATTTTTTTAAGTAGTTGTTTTGAGGTTTAGCAGGGGTCTTTACACATTGACATTTGGGTTTTTCTTGCATTTCAAAATTTCTTTGGAAAGTGTTTTTCGCAAATTTTAAAGGGGCCCTTCTTAATTACACTTGGCACCAATATTGATTTTCTGAAGTATACGGAAATCTGGGTCAGTGGACCAATGGGCATTTCATGTATGAAGAAAATTTGCTTGCACTCAACATTTTCATGAAATCGAATTTTGAACTTTGATTGACCTTGACCTTTCTTAAGCAAAGATGGCACCAATATTAAAATTTTTCTTAATTAAGTAGTTGATTTTGAGTCAGCAGTGTGTCAGTAAACATTGAAACTTTGTTTCGTCGTTGCACTCAAAATTTCATTTGTGTGAAACGTGTAAGTAGCGCTAATTAAGGGCCTTCTTTAATTACACTTTGGCACCAATATTGATTTTCTGAAAGTACGGAAATCTGAGTCACTGGACCATGGCATTTTCAATGTATGAAGAAATTTAGCTTGCGCTCATCATTTTCATGAAATCGAATTTTGAACTTTTGTTGACCCCTTTGACCCCTTTCTTTAAGCAAAGCTAGGCACCATTAAAATTTTCTTATGTAGTTGATTTTGATGTCAGCAGAGTGTCAGGATAACATTGACACTTGTTTCGTCGTTGGCACTTCAAAAATTTCATTGAAATCGTTTTATGAGGGCTACTTAAGGGCTTCTTAATTACACCTTGGTACCAATTTTATTTGAAGTATGGAAATCTTGGTCAGTGGGACCGGGCATTTCAATCTATGAAGAAATTTTGCTTGCACTCACAATTTTCATGAATCGACTTTTGGGGTGAGTTTAGGGGGCTCCCCCTCCCAAAGCAAAAACCAAACCCCCTCGGTGCGCTTAAGAATTCACTTTTAAGGTTCCACCAGGGCCCGGTGGGGTACTATACATCCCACACTTATAAACATTTTGCATCAATAATTTCAATAAACCCTGCTGGGCTCCCGGGACTATTAGATAAATAATGCTTGTTAACTGAATCATAACTGGTATCGTATTTCTATTGTCCAGTGTAAAATGAACCACTGACTTCGACTATAAATCATTTTCCTTTTTTTGAAATTGTCATTAATAATTGAATTATTGTTATAATTAATTATGAATAATCTGAAGATTTTTACCTGAAAGATTGGATTCATATGCATGCCATTGCTTAAGGTAAAAGGCAAGACTTTGGTGCAGTTTGGCTTAGAGTTTTCTTACTTTCTGAATTTCGGATTAAATCCACGTAATCAGATATCCTGTTTAGAAAAAAAGGAATATGAAATGTCAAATGTTGTTTTTTATAAGTTGTTGCTTTGAATTCTGACTGGGTCCACATCAATAAGCCCATTTTGCGAGTTAGTTTTGAATTACATTGGTAACAATGACTTGTTTGTCACAAGTTACTGCTTAAATTGAATTTTTCAGACTAAAAGCCACATGAAGCCCAAATGTTTTTTTGTTGGATGTGTGGGGGATCAGGTTGGCCCCGAGGTTTCTTCCCCGGCCTTCACCTCTTGGAGCACGGTTCAAATCCAACGTCAGACCAGAGCTTGCATGGGGATTGGGTTTTTTAGTCCTACTGACTGGTGGTTTTTCCCCATTGGGGTTTTCCCCAACGTCTAAAACTTAACTTTCTTTAAATTTTTTCTATTCATCCTGTTTTTTGGCGCTATTGTGCTGTTGGGTGTTGTAATAACTGAATAAATATAAAAATTTAAGAAGACAACTCAGGCCTGGAATTAAAAACGGAGGAAACAGAGGCCATGACCTGCATTGCCCCTGGTCTTGGCCTTTGTGCCCTTCAAAGTTTCCAATACTTGAAGGAATTTCCCAAGGGAAAAGGGGCCTTTCAAAATGAACATGGCTTTGCCCGGGCCCCAAGATGAAATTCCAGGCCTGCAATTCAAGAACATTTTTCCCTGGATTTTAAACTTGATTTTCTTGAAATTTAAAGGGATGGTCATTGGGGTGGTATAGATTGTGTTGAGCCAGGGGTTCCTGGGCCGAGTGCGTCGTGTCAGTTTTTGGAGAATCCTCTGCTCAAAGGGTCAAGATCTTTGTCTGTTGGCTTTGATCTTTTTTTTTGATGTTCCAGCTCGTTTTAAAAGCTCGGGATGGATTGCTGCGCTTTCCTTGCTTAAGGAATGCGATGAAGTTGTAAGGTTCTCTATATTGAAATCGGGGGTTCAGTGTGGGTAGAGGGGGGAAAAGAGCGAGAAAAGGGGATGACTTGGCTAAATCTTGAATTTTAGCAATAAATTAAATTCATTCAAATTATTTATTCATCATGCCTGAAGGGAAAATCGTTAGCTCGGTTTGCCATATAAAAATATCAAATAAAAAAAATACACAATTATTAAACAGACAATAAAACAAAACCCCTTTCAACAAAAAGAGTAAATATTCAAAAACAATTGGCTACCTTAAAAGGTAATACTTCCGCTTATATTTTGGAGTAAATTTTTATATAAAAGAGGAGAATTTTTTAAATATTGGAATAAAAAAAAATAGCATCAAAAAAGTTTCAAATCGGGGTTATTGTTTTGAAAAGAAACTTGTAAGGGGGGGCGTTGTCCTTCTAGGGTAGGCTAGCCAGGTTCGACTCCTCCGTTGATACAACGCGACGGTCAAGGATATAAAGGCCCCGGGTACATTGCGAAAAAATTAAAAAACAACTTTTTTTCATATTTTTCCCTTTTTTGAGGAAGTTTGAACTTGACTACATATTCCTTGTGTCCTAAACCTTACGCCTGCTTATTCAGAATTTTCCCAAAATTTTATCCTTGGATGATTAATTTTTTTTATTGTTTAAAATAAAAAGAAAAATTACCATTCTCGGCGACAGGGCCCAAAAATGGGCAGCGTGAATTTCTTCAGCGCTGGTGTCCTCAGACACGCCCAAAATCTAACGCGGAAGTCAGTCGGGTTGCTTTGCATGCCGCGCATGAAACTTCAACGGTCACTTTTGGGAATGATGGTCCAAACGCCCCGTACCCCCAACTCGGACTTATTTTCAGAAATAATGTCAAACCAGGGGTGTAAATTTTTTAGTTGTGAACTCATCAAAAGTGTGTTAAGACCCCAAGAATGTATGAAAGGAGTTTCGCTTCTCAAATCAGGTAAAATATGAAAAACATTAGGGTCAAATTTTTTCGTATTGCAGGAGCTTTTACCCAGGACCGGGCAGTGCAAAGGGGAATGACTTTAAAGTCCTACCGGGTAGGGCTAGGCTTACCAAGTGTGGACAAAGAGTTGTCTCTCCCCAATCAAAGAGGGGGCTATTTCAATTGCCCCCGAACAGCATTTGGATAGTTTTTTTCCTTGCCCAAAAATTTTTCCCCTGCCACCATTATTAGAATATTATTTAGATAATACCAAAAGTTATCATTAAAGAGGGCCTTACCATGTTACTAAATTTGTTTTGAATTAGTAGGCAATTTGAATTGGGACTTTTACTAAAAAATATGGTCTAATGCAGATGCAAATAAAATTTTCCCCCAAAAATAGCACAGCATGACAAGGTTGATTCGCATTACAAATATTGCCGGGGGGACAATGGTTGAAAAGCCCAAATTCCTTTGTCTTTTAGTTTAAACTCAAAATTTAGTCCGGGCCAATTTGAGGAAACCGTCAACTCGCTCCCCGAAAAATCGCCCCCCCAAAAGTCCCCCCCCAAAAGTCGCCCCCCACTTCAAAATCCCCCCCGTCAAAGGCGCCCCTGACAGAGTCGCCCCCAACAAAGTGGGCCCCCCCGACACTGTCCCCCTAACAAAATGCCCCAGTGTATCGTTGAGCCAAGTAGCTTTCACGAGAGCGTTTTTAAAATCTTTGTGTTGTAGAGCTTCTTTTAAATATTAAAACACAAAAATAATTTAAAAATTTAAACCCAGGTTATTTACTTTTTTATTACAGAATATTATACATCAAAAAAATTTATCAAGAAGAAGTGACCTTGGGGTGAGGGAAGTTTTTCACGAGTGTATTTCACCATTGCGAGCCTAATTTGATCTTCTTTTTACTAGGGGGTTTTGCGCGCGGCACCCCCGCAGAAATTTGCTTTTAAAAAATGCTGCAAATGTAGCTTTTGGTGGGGGGGGGGGGGGGGTTGGTAAGGGGGAAAATCGAGGGGTTGGGCTGGTGGAAAAAAAAATAAAAATTTACATAGGAATTGTCCGATTTTAGTCCGGGGCCCATAAAGGTGTTTTTTAATGTCGACTTTTTTGGGTTTTGGATTGATTTGGGGGTTTTAGCGCCAGGGTTTTCCCAAAAATCACTGCTGCCTCACTCCGAGAATCATCCCACGGCATCATCGAAATCGCAACTTTAACAAGCCTATGTGGTCCCCCCCAGATGGGTCCAGGGGGAACTTACACGACGGTGAAATCGGAGCCAAGATTACGTGCTTATTTCGTTCAGAATTTTTTGTCTATGTTTGATTCAGTTTTACAATAATATTAAAAGGCTTTTGGGCGTTTTTGTTGGGGGGGGCCCGTGTGGGGGGCGGATTTTTGTTGGGGGGGGGGGACACTCTGCAGGGGGGCGACTTGTGAGGGGCGACTTTGACGGGGTGACTTTGTAGTGAGGGGGGATTTTGTAGTGGGGGGTTTAAAGATGATTTTTTTATATGTCCCCACTGCATTAAAAGTAGTATCTTTGGGGAAAGGTTTTTTCATTTGGAGTAGTCTAAATTTTGTTTGGAAAATCTGACTTTCCGTCTTGAGATAAAACATTTTAAAGAGTGAAAAAATGTAGTTTTTTTCGGGCCCATTTGGGCATACAGGTATATGGAAGGGAAGGGGCACATTTTTTGTAGAACTAAAATTGATTTTTTTAATATCATCTTCGCTTCTTTTCCGATTTCTCCCAAAATTTTCACCATTGTAGATGGACATATGTTTTCCCAATCTTCAGATGTGTTCTTTCTGAACCCGGGACTGTTGCCTTTGGAAAAAAACTTGACCGCAAATTTTAGATATACATCTTTAAATAAAAATACACTTGGATTATTCAATGATTAGTTTTTAATGAAAACCTAAATTTGGTAAAGAGCATTTTAAAAGAATGTGCTAAATTTCATGTTATTGATATCTAAAACTAAAGCCAGTTTTTTTTTTCCATAAACAGTTTTTGCCATGGGAAAACAAGCCCAACGTACGGGTGCGTAGATTTTTCGGGAAAATTCTTACCAGCCCTTCAATAGTCGGATTTTTTTACTATGATGGGGAAGTTTATTGCCCTCTCATAGTGGTAAAATTGACAATGCTGAGAAAATTTAAATTTTTTTGGCAAGCTCTTCGGCAAAAGCGATCCAGTTTCGCGCGGTGTGAATAGCGTCATTGTGTTCAGTGTGAAGGGCCCCTTAGACCGATTTTGGAGGTATTTTTTCGGGTTGGGATAAAAATTTTTTTTTTTTACTTTCTTGTTTCCAATTGAAACCAACCCATAGAAAATACGAACATTTTTATTTACGTTTTCAAAAAAGGGAAAATTAGTATTTTATTTTTCAAATTTAGGTACATTTTACATTATTTTTAAAAATTTTAACCAATACCAGTAATTGGTATTTTTTGGGAGAGTCGCTGCCAAAAAGTTTTGCACGGCCACGTCAGCTGCTTGACAAAAAGGATTGAATGCCTTAAAATTAGGTCTGTCTGATATTGCAAGGGAAAATTTACATCACACAAAAAATCCTGTTAAAAAGTCTATGCACCCGTATGCCCACGTTGCTTTGTAGTGATTAAAAAAAAAGGGAAAGACCAAACAAAAAAAAAAATAAAAAACACAATGAGTTGTTCGCGCTGTTGCACGAACACCTAATAATAAATAAAAAATAAAAAACATGAGGAAACAAAATCGCAGACCGAACCAAACTCAGCAGTATCTGGGGTGTTGACGCATTCGATTTGGGCCAACCAGGGATTTGACCAGATGACGGAGAAAAGGGTTGGTCCAACAAAAAAGAAAGTTCAACACAAAATACAACAAAATAGTAAATATCTCGAAGTATGTTTTTAAACCAGTAATGAATACAAATTAACAAATCTTAAAACAAACTGCAAGGTATTGGAAGTAAAGCCATGAAACTTTCCGTTTTTCTCTTTTTGCGGGCTCTTGGTTCATTAATACATTGTTTTTCACCTTTCACGCAATCAACACTTTTAGTAAAGTCGGTAGATATAGTCAGATTCCCGATTGAACGTGTGTACGTAATTGCAAAACAACGCGGGATTCTAGACCACGAATCAGTGTAAAGACTCCGGTTTCTATAATTGATCAGTCCGCTTGAAAACACCATTTTGGAAAGGGGGGAGCATGGACTTTTTTCAAAATATTACAAAATAAAATATTAAACTGAAGTATAATACATGGGCTTTTTTAAAAAATTTAAAACCAAACGGGCGGAAACAAAGAGATTTAGTTGATCCTTTATGCGCTGAAAAATTCTTGTTATGTCTCTTTCGTAATCTAGGACGATTTTTCGTTCGGACCCTCATAAGGTAGGGACATTAACCCCCCTCACTACCATGTATTTTTTTACAATGTACGACCTTCGCAGATCGCCCAAACATAGGGCTCGATAGTCATTTGGTTGTGCGCCGGTACTTAATTCCGGAGGTCGTTGGTTCAAATCCCGCTCCAGTAAATTTTTTCCCTTTTGTGAAAACCCCATACTGTTAGAAATTTTCCCAGTCATTTTCCCCTTGTGGTCAGGTGGTTCATTACTCAAAATTTGTGGAACTCTGAGAATCTTTGCAAGGGTTTCACTTTATATTTTAAACAAAAAATACCCAAAGATATGTTATTAATCATTTTAATGAAGGAAAAATTTGTCGGAAATGAAGAAATAATGGACAGTTACCTTACCTTGGAAGGCAATTTTCCGCCAAATGCTCTTGCCTCGCTGGTAATCGTGTACTGTGCGCACGCAGCAGTTTTAAAGGACTCTGGTCGTACGTCAGATACATGTCTAACCTGTTTCCCACGGGTGATCGATCCTCGCTGCGCCGACTTTTTCCAGCGCGTACTCGTCGCCCATAACAGGGGTTAGTGACTAGATGTAATCGATACGGCGCGCTGCACATGGTGGGCGAGGCTGAGCCGTAGCATTTTTTTCATACCAAACGCTGGCTAATGTATACACGCGTATGCTGTTATACCGCTTCACTGTTGACCCCATGGTAACTGTGTGTACAAAACAAAATTGCCTAGCCGTAGTGGTCTCGGGTCTGGCGCCCTCTTTGGATAAACCTTTAACAGAATGTTAAAAATAATATTTTTTTTTCTAAGTTAAAGTGATTTGAATGTATTTGTGATTCATTACAGATGGAACAAAACAATGAGTCTTAAATCTCTCGAGTATTCAGCATTACGGATTCAACAATCAAGGACAACATTTCCCTTTTCATTGATAGGCAACAGGAAATTGAAATGTTGTGCCTGGTGATTTCTCGAAGTCAGCCATTAGATTGTTACTTCCTTTTGTTATACTAATTTATCGTATTTAAAAAGGTGTTCATTCAATCAATTCTGCATGCATCATATCACATGTAATTTGACTCCCAAATGGCAGACCACAGCTGTGTGTGACGTCAGCACTTTAACAAATATCAGCTAACAGGTCCACTTTGAACAAAATATTAACAAAATAAAGGGAAATCAAAACGAATTCTTCAAATTAAATGTTCACAATTACTGTACTTTATTGTCAATTACATAAATACATTCCACAAAGTTTTTTAACAAGTGATGTACGTCAGGAAAAGAAAAAGACAATTTCAAAGCAAAATACTGGTCATGGTTTAGACCAATCCATGTCACGCCATTTTCTCTACCCTACACCAGCGCGGCCCTTCCTTGGCAAAACAGCCCAAATTAATAGAAAATTCAAGTTTTTGATATAAGATTATTTCTGGGTAAATTGAGGGCTTTTTTTTATTTTGAAAGTTTTGAAGGCGAACAGTAAGAAGTCCTATCTTGGCCTCTTTAAAACTTTCGTCCTGTTTTTTTAATGGCAAAACAGCTTATCTCTGTCTGAGTCATGTTCATTTTTTTCTTTTCGAGTCGGGCTGTTTTTCCATGGAGGGCAATTACTGTGACGCATATACGCTTATGTATATGCATAGCATGTTGCTTTAACTGGCATCAAAGTGGTTGTACAACCTGGGTAAAACTGAATGAAAAGGCGTCAGGAATTCCTACTGCATCCGTTTAAAACATACTATTGTGATTTTTGTCAATCTTGACCCAAATTATATAAAATTGCTAGACTTCCCCATTGTGCTTTTTTCATTTTTGATCCAAATTTGATAAAAAACAACTGCTGGAATACCCCTTGTTTTTTTTGTTTTTTTTTTTACAATTTTAACACAAATTAGTCAATATGCTGGACTTACCCATTTGCCAGCAAACTTAATAATAAAATCTTGTCCAAAAGGTACATATTTTCCGGAAATATAGGTAATATCCTGAGTGCTTTCAAGTGAATCTCTCCTACCTGTGCTTCGGTAAAGGCTGAAAAAATATGGTAGGCCTACAGTTAATTTATGATAATTTGATCTAACCCTTGAGCATTCTATTAATTTACTCTCTCTGTTTCAATTGTAGATAAAATTGTAATATTTGTTAACTCATTAAATTTATAATAGATTACACAAACTCAAGCCTGATGTCCCTTCCTTCGAGGCATTCGTAACGAAATCGGTGACCGTCAAATTTGCATAGCGCTCCGCTCGGCCCTGTTTTCCTCACTTTAGCCATTGTTCTATACAGCCCACTGCCTAATGTATAGAACCCCACAAGGACCAATGTGATTTTATAGTGAAATGACAAAGTTTTTTTGGCGATTTGCAGAAATCATAGTGCATAATAAGGTTTGTACCATGTATCGTTGCCAGTTTAAGCTCATTGATGGAATCCCACAAGGAACAAATGTTGTTTTTAATGAAATAATAGTTTTTTTTTTTTTTTTTTTACAATTTGCGGAAAGTCATGATGCATAAAATGGTTTGTACCGTGTATTGTTGGCAGTTCAAGCTCATTATTTTCAGTAAATGTGCTCAAGTTTACCTGGGACAAATGAAATAGTTATTATGTGTATGTATTATGTTACAGAAACTGTTGTTATGGCTTTGCTTGCCCCTGCCAACCCCACTTTTGTTTTCTCCGTATAATTAATTTGTTTTGTCAACAAACTTATCTCACGGTATTTCACCATTTTCTTGAGAGCACAAACTAATTTATGAGGGGGAAATGAGCATCCTACACTGTGACCACTAAATTCCTAACTTTGGCATTGATAGCGTGACACAACTCAAGGCCTGATGTCCATTCGAGGCCTTTGTAACGAAATCCAATCGTGACCGTTATATTGGCATAGCACTCTCTCTCGGCTCTGTTTTCCTCATTTTAGTCATTGTTCTATACAGCCCACTGCTACATAAAATGTATGGAACCAACAAGGACCAATGTGATTTTGAATGAAATGACAGGTTTTTTTTGCGATTTACAGAAATCATAGTGCATTAATAAGGTTTGTACCATGTATCGTTGCCAGTTTAGCTCATTGCTTCCAGTAAATGTAATCCAGTTTACCTTGGACAAGATGAAATAGTTATATGACTAGGCAACCTGTACATTTAGTAGCAACGAAGGGCCGAGCACAAAGGTGTTAGGCGATACACTTCGCGGTGACACCATCTTGTTGTACTATTTTTTCACCCTTGGACATAACGGCATTCCATGCCTTAAACCATGCGACCCATAATGTATGTTGCAGTTCTTACCGTGTAATGTTGCCAGTTCAAGTTTACAACACTTCATGTTTAAAACAGACTATTGGCATGTATATACCAAAATTGTAACTCAATGAATAAAAAAAATCACATGCACGCACATGTCCCCTTCGAGGCATTCGTAACGAATTGGTGACCGTTAACTTGGCATAGCGCTCTCGCCCGGCTGTGTTTTCCCCGCTTGAGCCATTGTTCTTTTCAGCCCGCTGCTTTTAAAAATTTGATGGAATCCCACAGGGACCAATGTTTTTTTTAATGAAAAAATATGTTGTTGTTTTTTCACGATTTGCGGAAGTCATGATGCATAAAATGGTTTGTACCGTGTATTGTTGGCAGTTCAAGCTCATTATTTTCAGTGAATGTGCTCAATTTTACCTGGGACAAATGAAATAGTTATTATGTGTATGTATTATGTTACAGAACTGTTGTTATGGCTTTGCTGCCCCTGCCAACCCAATTTGTTGTCTCGTATAATTAATTTGTTTTGTCAACAAACTTATCTCACGGCTATTTCACCATTTTCTTGAGAGCACAAACTAATTTATAAGGGGGAAATGAGCATCCTAACTGTGACCACCAAATTCCTACTTTGGATTGATAGCATGACACAACTCAAGGCCTGATGTCCCTTCGAGGCCTTCGTAACGAAATCGTGACCGTTAAATTGGCATAGCACCCTCGCTCGGCTCTGTTTTCCTCATTTTAGCCATTGGTTTATACAGCCCACTGTCTACATTAAATGTATGGAACCCCACAAGGACCAAGTGATGTTGAATTGAAATGACCAGGTTTTTTTTGCGATTTACAGAAATCATAGTGCATAATAAGGTTTGTACCATGTATCGTTGCCAGTTTAAGCTCATTGATTCCAGTAAATGTAATCCAGTTTACCTTGGACAAGATGAAATAGTTATATGACTAGGCAACCTGTACATTTAGTAGCAACGAAGGGCCGAGCACAAAGGATGTTAGGCGATACACTTCGCGGTCACACCATCTTGTGTTACTATTTTTTCACCCTTTTAGACATAACGACATTCCATGCCTTAAACCCTGCGACCTATCATGTATGTTGCAGTTCCTACCGTGTATTGTTGCCAGTTCAAGTTTATAACACTTCATGTTTAAAACAGACTATTGGCATGTAATACCAAAATTGTAACTCAATGAATAAAAAAAAAATCACATGCACGCACATGTCCCCTCGAGGCATTCGTAACGAAATCGTGACCGTTAACTTGGCATAGCGCCCTCGCCCGCTGTGTTTTCCCCGCTTGAGCCATTGTTCTTTTCAGCACGCTGCTTTTAAAAATTTGATGGAATCCCACAGGGAACAATGCTTTTTTTTTAATGAAAAAAATAGGTTGTTTTTTTCACGATTTGCGGAAGTCATGATGCATAAAATGGTTTGTACCGTGTATTGTTAGCAGTTCAAGCTCATTATTTTCAGTGAATGTGCTCAAGTTTACCTGGACAAATGAAATAGTTATTATGTGAATGTATTATGTTACAGAACTGTTGTTATGGCTTTGCTGCCCCTGCCAACCCAAATTTGTTCTTTCGTATAATTAATTTGTTCTGTCAACAAACTTATCTCACGGCTATTTCACCATTTTCTTGAGAGCACAAACTAATTTATGAGGGGGAAATGAGCATCCTAGACTGTGACCACCGAATTCCTAACTTTGGCATTGATAGCATGACACAACTCTAGGCCTGATGTCCCTTCGAGGCCTTCGTAACGAAATCGTGACCGTTAAATTGGCATAGCACCCTCGCTCGGCTCTGTTTTCCTCATTTTAGCCATTGGTTTATACAGCCCACTGTCTACATAAATGTATGGAACCCCACAAGGACCAAAGTGATGTTGAATTGAAATGACCAGGTTTTTTTTGCGATTTACAGAAATCATAGTGCATAATAAGGTTTGTACCATGTATCGTTGCCAGTTTAAGCTCATTGATTCCAGTAAATGTAATCCAGTTTACCTTGGACAAGATGAAATAGTTATATGACTAGGCAACCTGTACATTTAGTAGCAACGAAGGGCCGAGCACAAAGGTTGTTAGGCGATACACTTCGCGGTCACACCATCTTGTGTTACTATTTTTTCACCCTTTAGACATAACGACATTCCATGCCTTAAACCCTGCGACCTATCATGTATGTTGCAGTTCCTACCGTGTATTGTTGCCAGTTCAAGTTTATAACACTTCATGTTTAAAACAGACTATTGGCATGTAATACCAAAATTGTAACTCAATGAATAAAAAAAAAATCACATGCACGCACATGTCCCCTCGAGGCATTCGTAACGAAATCGTGACCGTTAACTTGGCATAGCGCCCTCGCCCGGCTGTGTTTTCCCCGCTTGAGCCATTGTTCTTTTCAGCACGCTGCTTTTAAAAATTTGATGGAATCCCACAGGGAACAATGCTTTTTTTTAATGAAAAAAATAGGTTGTTTTTTCACGATTTGCGGAAGTCATGATGCATAAAATGGTTTGTACCGTGTATTGTTAGCAGTTCAAGCTCATTATTTTCAGTGAATGTGCTCAAGTTTACCTGGGACAAATGAAATAGTTATTATGTGAATGTATTATGTTACAGAACTGTTGTTATGGCTTTGCTGCCCCTGCCAACCCAAATTTGTTGTCTCGTATAATTAATTTGTTTTGTCAACAAACTTATCTCACGGGTATTTCACCATTTTCTTGAGAGCACAAAGTAATTTATAAGGGGGAAATGAGCATCCTAGACTGTGACCACCAAATTCCTAGCTTTGGCATTGATAGCATGACACAACTCAAGGCCTGATGTCACTTCGAGGCCTTCGTAACGAAATCGTGACCGTTAAATTGGCATAGCACTCTCTCTCGGCTCTGTTTTTCTCATTTTAGCCATTGTTCTATACAGCCCACTGCCTACATAAAATGTATGGAACCCAACAAGGACCAATGTGATTTTGAATTGAAATGACCAGGTTTTTTTTTTCGATTTACAGAAATCATAGTGCTTAATAAGGTTTGTACCATGTATCGCTGCCAGTTTAAGCCCATTACTTCCAGTAAATGTAATCCAGTTTACCTTGGACAAGATGAAATAGTAATATGTCTAGGCAACCTGTGCATTTAGTAGCAACAAAGGGCCGAGCACAAAGGATGTTAGGCGATACACTTTGCGGTCACACCATCTTGTTGTACTATTTGTTCACCCTCTGGACATAAGGACATTCCAAGCCTTAAACCATGCGACCCATCATGCATGTTGCAGTTCTTACCGTGTAATGTTGCCAGTTCAAGTTTTCAACACTTCATGTTTAATACAGACTATTGGCATGTAATACCAAAATTTTAACTCAATCAATAAAAAAATCACATGCACGCACATTTCCCCTCGAGACATTCGTAATAAATGGTGACCGTTGATTTGGCAAAGCGCCAACGCCCGGCTGGGTTTCCCCCTCTTAGCCATTGTTCTTTTCAGCCCGCTGCTTTTAAAAATTTGATGGAATCCCACAGGGATCAATGTGATTTTAAAATGAAATGATAGTTGTGTTTTTTACGATTTGCGGAAGTCATGATGAATAAAATGGTTTGTACCGTGAATTGTTGGCAGTTCAAGCTCATTATTTTCAGTAAATGTGCTCAAGTTTACCTTGGACAAATGAAATAGCTATTATGTGTTCGTATTATGTTACAGAACTATTGTTATGGCTTTGTGCCCCTGCCAACCCCACTTTTGTTCTTTCGTATAATTAATTTGTTCTGTCAACAAACTTATCTCACGGCTATTTCACCATTTTCTTGAGAGCACAAACTAATTTATGAGGGGGAAATGAGCATCCTAGACTGTGACCACCGAATTCCTAACTTTGGCATTGATAGCATGACACAACTCTAGGCCTGATGTCCCTTCGAGGCCTTCGTAACGAAATCGTGACCGTTAAATTGGCATAGCACCCTCGCTCGGCTCTGTTTTCCTCATTTTAGCCATTGGTTTATACAGCCCACTGTCTACATTAAATGTATGGAACCCCACAAGGACCAAAGTGATGTTGAATTGAAATGACCAGGTTTTTTTGCGATTTACAGAAATCATAGTGCATAATAAGGTTTGTACCATGTATCGTTGCCAGTTTAAGCTCATTGATTCCAGTAAATGTAATCCAGTTTACCTTGGACAAGATGAAATAGTTATATGACTAGGCAACCTGTACATTTAGTAGCAACGAAGGGCCGAGCACAAAGGTTGTTAGGCGATACACTTCGCGGTCACACCATCTTGTGTTACTATTTTTTCACCCTTTAGACATAACGACATTCCATGCCTTAAACCCTGCGACCTATCATGTATGTTGCAGTTCCTACCGTGTATTGTTGCCAGTTCAAGTTTATAACACTTCATGTTTAAAACAGACTATTGGCATGTAATACCAAAATTGTAACTCAATGAATAAAAAAAAAAATCACATGCACGCACATGTCCCCTCGAGGCATTCGTAACGAAATCGTGACCGTTAACTTGGCATAGCGCCCTCGCCCGGCTGTGTTTTCCCCGCTTGAGCCATTGTTCTTTTCAGCACGCTGCTTTTAAAAATTTGATGGAATCCCACAGGGAACAATGCTTTTTTTTAATGAAAAAAATAGGTTGTTTTTTCACGATTTGCGGAAGTCATGATGCATAAAATGGTTTGTACCGTGTATTGTTAGCAGTTCAAGCTCATTATTTTCAGTGAATGTGCTCAAGTTTACCTGGGACAAATGAAATAGTTATTATGTGAATGTATTATGTTACAGAACTGTTGTTATGGCTTTGCTGCCCCTGCCAACCCAAATTTGTTGTCTCGTATAATTAATTTGTTTTGTCAACAAACTTATCTCACGGGTATTTCACCATTTTCTTGAGAGCACAAAGTAATTTTAAGGGGGAAATGAGCATCCTAGACTGTGACCACCAAATTCCTAGCTTTGGCATTGATAGCATGACACAACTCAAGGCCTGATGTCACTTCGAGGCCTTCGTAACGAAATCGTGACCGTTAAATTGGCATAGCACTCTCTCTCGGCTCTGTTTTTCTCATTTTAGCCATTGTTCTATACAGCCCACTGCCTACATAAAATGTATGGAACCCAACAAGGACCAATGTGATTTTGAATTGAAATGACCAGGTTTTTTTTTCGATTTACAGAAATCATAGTGCTTAATAAGGTTTGTACCCTGTATCGCTGCCAGTTTAAGCCCATTACTTCCAGTAAATGTAATCCAGTTTACCTTGGACAAGATGAAATAGTAATATGTCTAGGCAACCTGTGCATTTAGTAGCAACAAAGGGCCGAGCACAAAGGATGTTAGGCGATACACTTTGCCCCCCCCCCCCCCCCCCCCCCCCCCCCCCCCCCCCCCCCCCCCCCCCCCCCCCCCCCCCCCCCCCCCCCCCCCCCCCCCCCCCCCCCCCCCCCCCCCCCCCCCCCCCCCCCCCCCCCCCCCCCCCCCCCCCCCCCCCCCCCCCCCCCCCCCCCCCCCCCCTTTTTTTTTTTTTTTTTTTTTTTTTTTTTTTTTTTTTTTTTTTTTTTTTTTTTTTTTTTTTTTTTTTTTTTTTTTTTTTTTTTTTTTTTTTTTTTTTTTTTTTTTTTTTTTTTTTTTTTTTTTTTTTTTTTTTTTTTTTTTTTTTTTTTTTTTTTTTTTTTTTTTTTTTTTTTTTTTTTTTTTTTTTTTTTTTTTTTTTTTTTTTTTTTTTTTTTTTTTTTTTTTTTTTTTTTTTTTTTTTTTTTTTTTTTTTTAAAAAGGTTTGTACCATGTATCGTTGCCAGTTTAAGCTCATTGATTCCAGTAAATGTAATCCAGTTTACCTTGGACAAGATGAAATAGTTATATGACTAGGCAACCTGTACATTTAG
>JASTWB010000470.1:10000-16504 GCA_032158295.1 Pycnopodia helianthoides | reverse complement strand
TGAAGCCACCAACCACGCCTTTGTAACGTGCTGGTTGTGGCTCGGAATGGGGCTTCGTAGTCTGTTCTCATTTATATCCCCTGACATTTTACTACACACATGGTTTTTCAATAAAACGATAAAAAATTTACCCAAAAATCAAGTAAACAGGTATACAAAGAGGGTTTTAAAGTAAAACAATATCACAGTACCCCTACCCCTACCCCTCCCCTACCCCTAACCCTAACCCTAACCCTACCCCTAACCCTCACCAAACCACAAACCCTCACCCTGACCCCTCCCCCCTCATATCCAGTCACCCTGACCGTCTCGTGGTTGTGGCTTCATACGTATGAAGCCACACAACCACGCCATTGTAACGTGCATGGTTGTGGCTCGGAATCGGGCTTCGTACGTCTGTTCTCATTTATATCTCCTGACATTACTACACACATGGTTTACAAATAAAACGATCCAAATATGACCCTAAAAATCACAGTAAATCAGGTATACAAAGAGGGTTTAAACGTAAAACAATACTCACAGAGAGCTCCTAGGTACTACCCCTCCCAAATGAATAGCTTTTGGAGCATGGCCAGAGCCTATGCTCCCTATAAAAATAGAGAGAACTACCACTCAAAAAAATAAGTTACTCTTTCAAGACGAAGCTATGGAAAAAGAGAGAGATTGTCACATGACAAAGAGCTTGATAAAGAGCAATGGAGAGCTGTTGATACTATACACACATTGTTAGAAATGACCCCTTTGATCGAAGTAATGTAGTTTTAGAGAAAGAGGTAGTTTTTCACCCAGAAATTTGAATCTGAGAAAGGCTTCAGGCATGAAGCTTTCTCAAAGCACATACTTCTATGTAACACTTCTATGTAACAAGGGCATTATTTTTCTTGCAACTTTGGTAACCAATTGAGCCCAATTTTTACAGGTTTATTTTATACACCCCAAGTGTCGATGCTGGACAACTACCAAAAGTATACAATGCCTTCAATATACACTGTATTTAATTTCAATTTATAAAATGAGAACCTCTGTAAACTACACAGTGCTAGCATTGCAAGTGCTTTATATGAACTATTATATACTTCAGTATTCATAGCATAATGTATATTTAGAAATTTCATTTGGTCACTACATAGAGGGCGCTACCACATATCTAGCTGTCATTTTATTCATTCTTGATGAAACCACCCTCCTGCAAATAGCCCATGAATAAGAGATTTCTTAAAGTTATTTTTCTTATACACAGTAACAAATGTTTTTTTATCATCAAAGATTACTTTAACTTCATTTCTTTATCCCAAGTCAAATGTGGGATAATTCCGTCCTTTAAATACAAAGATTTAATATTCACAAAATTTAATTATAGATAATCATTTCTTAATTTCCTTATCACAGTTCATGTATTACAAGCATACCTTACAGAAGTGAGGCTGCCTTTTTTCACGGTTTACTAAATGCACCGAACACGTATAAAATGCATATCAAACATTCAATCTCTGCAGCGCTCGTTCATAAAAGACAAACAAGACAAACAATATTTCCTTTTTACCGACGTTACTCAAGATTTTATGAATCGTAAATCATCGCTCGTCTTAAACTTTCGTGTAACCCTTTCAGATAACTATTTAATATCATAGCATCAATTTCTGAATGCGATTAAATGTGGCGCATACACTAGAAAGAGTAAAGTACCCGCTCAGCTTAGTTAAGTTGTTGTTAATAAAGACAACATTTCAAACTCTTGTTTGTGATAAGGGAAATAAATTACGGATAATATAGTACAGTAAATTTCCAACACCTAACTCGTTTCACATAAAATAAAAACATATTACCAATCTACATGTGAGCCTGGCATACACTCACTGATTTTATGTAAAGTTCAAACGGGTGATGATAGTTTTTATTAGAGTTTGTAAGTCAAAAAAGTGTTAGTCTACATGTAGGGCTGTCTTTTAAGAGGGGCTTAACCCCCCCCCCCCCCCCACACCTTAGTGATAAAACACCCACACCTTAGTGATAAACCATTTTCTAGTCATTATCAACAAAATAACATTAATTTCACAAATAATATCATAAACAACATTTTATATTTATGAAGAGGACACGGGAAGGAGGGCCGGTCCTCTAATTAATAAAGGACGAGGATTCGCCAAAATACAATCAATGATAATAAAAGCGATCAATGACGTCTTATTTCACAAATAAATTTCTCCTGTTACAGGTTTTAATAGTAACCCATAGCACACATCCAAAAAGTTACAACACAACAGTATGTAGCCTACATTACACAGTGCACAGTAAAAGTTAACAAAAAGGTCAGCACACCAGAAGCTAACTACACGCCGCACACACATGATGCTGCCCGACAATACTACACACAATGGTTTACAAATAAAACGATCCAAATATGACCCCAAATATGACCCTAAAAATCACAGTAAATCAGGTATACAAAGAGGGTTTAAACGTAAAACAATACTCACAGAGAGCTTCTAGGTACTACCCCTCCCAAATGAATAGCTTTTGGAGCATGGCCAGAGGCATGCTCCCTAAAAAAATAGAGAGAATTACCACTGAAAAAAATAATTTACTCTTTCAAGACGAAGCTATGGAAAAAGAGAGAGATAAGTACACCATTGCAAGCATTTTAATTCAATCAGTTTTAATTTTTGCCATTATCATCCTGGTAATAGGTTAGTCTTAAGCAGGGCCACCACGAGCAGGTCCCAGGATACCAGCCCCAACACGCTTTACTGAGTCAAACGGGGCCTTCATACAAATTCATATTTCAGATATGAGCATCCAGTCCACGCACTATTATGCATAGTACGCCCCGACTCCTACTAAACGCGGCCCCTAGCCCCACGGCCTAGACTAGGAACTACTTCCATTTTAGTCGACCATTTGTGATAACACCAGAACCATCCTCGGATGAGGAGCCTGATGCACCTTTAAGATCAACCTAAGCGGAAGTGAAACCCCACACGCCACGATCGTGTGTCCAAGTCCCTTTTCGCAAAGTCGGAATTTTCCGCGTTTTTTACCACCATCGATTCCGAATCGGATGCCCCGCACAACTAATCGTAACTTGCACCACCAATCGAACCTCCGCCCAACAAATCGAATCTCCGCACCAACAAAACGAACCTCGGCCCAACCATTTTGTATCTCCGCACCACCAATCGAACCTCCGCCCAACCAATCGAATCTCAGCACCACCAATCGAATCTCCGCCCAACCAATCGAATCTCCGCACCACCAATCGAACCTCCGCACTACCAAAGCTCTAAAATCTTTAAAAAAAACGCATTTGTGCTTGCTTGCAATGGTTGTACTTATTTACAAGACATTAACTGTACAATGCTGCGAAAACGGCCCCACTGTACGACGAATACAGAAAAACATCAATCAAACTATTAAACACATCTACAATATCTTACAGTTGAAGACAACAAATTGCTTGTTGTACATTCATGATTGCTAGATGAACAGCTAAGATATCTCGATGATACTGATGTTTACATACGCGTTGCTTCCTTTATAACCTGTAGCCTTCAAGATGTCAGTGGAGGTGAATCTCTCTTCACTTCATTTTAGAGAACTATTAGTAACATCTATTGCTCTGAAAGGTCAAGTATTGAGAAATTTGCATTAAAGTCAACAATTGCAATGTGCAAAATCCCTTCCCTTCCATTTAAAAAAGATGAGGACCCAGTGGTAGATGGTATAATTTTTTTAGTGTGACGAGTTATTTTGGGTTACTCATTTACTTGTTTTTTGAACAATTTATTTTCCGATCCTTTGTTTTTGTTACAAGTAAACCATAGTACTCTGTCAGGATGTTTGATAATAAGTAATTTTTTAAAACTACTAACATTTGTTGTTCTTCTTTCTATTATCTTTTCAGGGAAGATATATATAGGGCAAGGTTTAAACATAATGCGGTACATTGATTGGTAATCTAAACCAAAACTCATTTTGACAAAAACACACCCCCCAAACACCTCAGCAATTCTGTGTGCTAATTGAGATTTCTACCCAATCAGCTCCATTTCCTGATAAGTTTGTTTCTTGATACATACCTCATGCATATGACATCAGTCAAGCAGGGCGCCCTTGGGTGACCAGACGAATGGGCTAAGCTGGCTGCACAGGGTGACGTTCCGTTCTCTTCATCAAATCACTCAGCTGTAAATGAGACAATCAAATCAAGAAATCTCAAAAACATGTATGTGAAGATCCTTGAAAAATTATTCTTTAATAAGTGAAAAAAGTGAAAATTGTCACACTGACCAATGTCTTTGCCAAAGGATGGTCAACATTTTTTTTTTATTATTAAAAATCTGAGATCATTTCAGCATTGTGAGATTGTCTCTAAAACAAATTTATTGAAAATGGCTTTATGAACCAAAAAAGTGTTGGCAGGTTCTGAGAGATTGTTCTCTTGAGCCTAAACACAAAAAAGGAATCAGCCGATTAAAATCAATTAGAAATGTTTGAAAAAAAATCTCACAAGTTGCTAATCTTAAGAAGTTAGATTCTGACCTTGAGGCGGTCAGTTGTGCAGCTTCCCACCAAATTTCTCCAACACAAACTCGCTGAAAACAATCTGAACCCCGACGTCTGGTTGTGAGTGTATCAGCGTCTGACACTCAGCATCTGGTGGATAGTCCAACGGAAAGTTGACAGACTACGGTCTTCTCTGTCAGCAGTCAGGATTTTGCTGCAATCAGAAATTACCAGTCACTTCATTAAACATAATGTGGTACATTGATTGGTAACCTAACACCAAAACTTATTTTGACAAAAACACACCCCCCAAACACCTCAGCAATTCTGTGTGCTAATTGAGATTTCTACGCAATCAGCTCCATTCTTGATAAGTTTGTTTCTTGATACATACCTCATGCACATGATATCAGTCAAGCAGGGCGCCCTTGGGTGACCAGACGAATGGGCTAGCTGGCTGCACAGGGTGACGTTCGTTCTCTCGTCAAACCACTCAGCTGTAAATTAGACAATCAAATCAAGAAATCTCAAAAACATGTATGTGAAGATCCTTGAAAAATTATTCTTTAATAAGTGAAAAAAGTGAAAATTGTCACACTGACTAATGGCTTTGCCAAAGGATGGTCAACATTTTTTTTTTATTATTAAAAATCTGAGATCATTTCAGCATTGTGAGATTGTCTCTAAAACAAATTTATTAAAAATGGCTTTTATGAACCAAAAAAGTGTTGGCAGGTTCTGAGAGATTGTTCTCTTGAGCCTAAACACAAAAAAGGAATCAGCCGATTCAAATCAATTAGAAATGTTTGAAAAAAATCTCACAAGTTGCTAATCTTAAGAAGTTAGATTCTGACCTTGAGGCGGTCAGTTGTGCAGCTTCCCACCAACTTTCTCCAACACAAACTCGCTGAAAAACAATCTGAACCCCGACGTCTGGTTGCGAGTGTATCAGCGTCTGTCACTCAGCATCTGGTGGATAGTCCAACGGAAAGTTGACAGACTACGGTCTTCTCTGTCAGCAGTCAGGATTTTGCTGCAATCAGAAATTACCAGTCACTTCATTAAACATTAGTGTGGTACATTGATTGGTAACCTAACACCAAAACTTATTTTGACAAAAAACACACCCCAAACACCTCAGCAATTCTGTGTGCTAATTGAGATTTCTACGCAATCAGCTCCATTCTTGATAAGTTTGTTTCTTGATACATACCTCATGCACATGATATCAGTCAAGCAGGGCGCCCTTGGGTGACCAGACGAATGGGCTAAGCTGGCTGCACAGGGTGACGTTCCATTCTCTCGTCAAACCACTCAGCTGTAAATTAGACAATCAAGTCAAGAAATCTCAAAAACATGTATGTGAAGATCCTTGAAAAATCATTCTTTAATAAGTGAAAAAAGTGAAAATTGTCACACTGACTAATGGCTTTGCCAAAGGATGGTCAACATTTTTTTTTATTATTAAAAATCTGAGATCATTTCAGCATTGTGAGATTGTCTCTAAAACAAATTTATTAAAAATGGCTTTTATGAACCAAAAAAGGGTGTTGGCAGGTTCTGAGAGATTGTTTTCTTGAGCCTAAACACAAAAAAGGAATCAGCCGATTAAAATAATTAGAAATGTTTGAAAAAAATCTCACTGACGTTCGTTCTCTCATCAAACCCAATCTCAGCTGTAAATTAGACAATCAAATCAAGAATCTCAAAAACATGTATGTGAAGATCCTTGAAAAATCATTCTTTAATAAGTGAAAAAATGAAAATTGTCACACTGACTAATGGCTTTGCCAAAGGATGGTCAACATTTTTTTTATTATTAAAAATCTGAGATCATTTCAGCATGTGAGATTGTCTCTAAACAAATTTATTAAAATGGCTTTTATGAACCAAAGAGTGTTGGCAGGTTCTGAGAGATTGTTCTCTTGACCTAAACACAAAAAGGAATCAGCCGATTAAAATCAATTAGAAATGTTTGAAAAAAATCTCACTTTTTTT
>JASTWB010000470.1:0-5000 GCA_032158295.1 Pycnopodia helianthoides | reverse complement strand
CCATCAAGTGGGAATGAAAATACTCTTCCGAAAACCAATAGAATTATTTAAAGGGAAGATCCCCAGCTAAACGAAACGTCTCATAACTTTTGGGTAAAGTTTTGTTTTTGGAAATTTTAAATTTCCCCAACTAAAAACAACTACCTGCAACGTTGAAAAAAGGTTTTGCGGTTCGGTCTTGTTATTTAATAACCTAAATAAACTTTTATAAAAGGGTTTTTTTTTAAACCCGTGTAAAAAAACGTCTTGTAAATATTATTTTGCAACGTTTTTGAATGTTATTGTTCTGTCAAGTTATTGGTAATGCAGATACGCGTTTTCCCAATGTTGGTTTTTGACGTCATATAAAATATTAGGTAAAATTCTTTCATAACGTTCCCAAGGTTGTGGTTTTGTCCCCTTATTTGAAAATAGAAAAGTTTGGAATGTTTCTTAAAAAACTCTAAATAAAGTGCTTTTATTTTTTTTTAAACGTTGCTGAATGTTGTAGTTTTGTCAGGTTAGGGGAAACATTATGACAAGAAATTTTACATATGCAAATTAGTAGTTTTGGGGCTAAGAAGTTGAAACATATTTACAAAAAAATTTTCGAGAAATTTGAAATTTTTTGTTTTTTGGTGTATCATTTCTTCATGTATTTGTCAAAAATAAGAGGTTAGGGGCCCAAAATTATTGTAGTAACTAAACAGAAATTTTACTTCAAAATATTATTAAGGTGGAAAAACTTTTAGTGAAATACACACCCGATTGCCAAAAAAACAAGTTGGTATGCACTTTATAGTACATGCCGTCGATAGTATACAGGGACAGTGAGTTAGGCAACCGCAAAAAAGTGTAATGGCCCACTGGTAGTTTAATTGTTTAAAATAATTAAATTGGGTTTTATTGTTGTATAAAATTTCTAATATTCAAGAACTATATATAAAAATGAAAATTTATAGTTGATCGAAAACTTCAGAAACTTATAATTGGGGTTTAGAAATTATTGTTTTTTCAGTGCAGTTTTACGTTGCACAAGTTATTTAAAACAAACATAACGAGTCTTAGGTGACAAAATCAACACATATGTTGTATGAGTTTAAATAAAAAGGCCCCCAATTTGAATGGAAGGGGGGTTTTTTTGTTTGCTGGGGTTTATATCCCCGTTTATATAACCCCAAACTCCAACCTCCCAGTCCTCCAAACTCCAATCTGGAAAGGGGGTGTTACAACCAAATTAGGACAAGGTAATTACATGCTGAAAATTGACGAGTATTTTTCACTTTCTTCTCCTGAACTAACAGGATTGAGCCCCACGTTTTTCAGGTTTATTTTTTTTTATGGATGATCACACAAACAAAAAACGGTTTGTTGTCTGAGAACTTTTTTGTCAGATCTACCAGTCCTGTATAATACCTCATTTAATAATACTCAACTGTACCTTTTACGAGCCATGGGATGTAGAGGCGACACAGACAGTACACACTCATGAAGACAAAGCTGAAGCCTATAGGAAAAGACATTAAGAAAAGGACACATATAAAAAGTTTGGAAGTAATTATATTCTGGGAAGAAAACTGCAGACAATGATTTTGTAAGTGTAACTTTTTTGTTAAGGAACTGTGGCAAGTCAAGATGGGAATTGGTTTATGCCACACAAGGGACAGGGAGTGGTAATTGGTAGCAAGAGGGATGGCACGGATCAGTGACTACGACTGACCAAATCAAGTTTTTTTTTACACTTGGTCACTTAATCAATGGATTTTGATATTTAAGGTTTGCCTCTGTTGCTCGAAATCCAATCTGGATTGAGCTGACCCTTAATCTGACTATGCATTTTATCCCTTGTTTCTGTGCTAAATACTTAGCGGTCCAGTGATGCACACTCAAAGAACAGACTGGGATTGTTATTAAATAACACAAAAGGACACTTTAAATGTCCGTTCTCAGCGCCTGCGGCGCATATGTTATGATCTGAAAGTCTCCAAACTATAAGTGAAGTCAATAACTTCACAGAGCCTGTTACTTTCTCAGGTGCAATAACAATTCAAACAAAATCCCACTGTTATAAAATTGATTCCATAGGAAATATCAACAACTTCAAATATTGATAGGGTTTAAACAAGCCTTCAACAGTTAAGTTAGAAAAGTGTACGATTTCAAGAGGAAGATCTTATTATGCAAAAGACCACTCTAAGGTCAGCTGCCAACCTTTTCATCTTGCAGACAAGGAATTTTCTACAATAAATTGGGCGTTATGAAGGCAGAACATGGGGGAAAACCCGAAATTATTGGGGAGATTTTCAATTTTGTTTATGCTGAACATGGAAAGGATGGATTTATTTTCGCAGAAACAGGGAGAGTTGGTGCTCTAAGGATGGCAAAAAAACAGTTTTTTGGCAGTGTACATGAGACTGGTTTGCGGGGTACAAAATCACCTCCAGCAAACAACCTAGACAACAGACCAAAGTGTTGATTCAGAAAATTAAATGCAGCCCTACACACTTAAAATTTTGACGAGTGGAAAACAACATCATAACCCTGCAGGAGCAAAGGCCTCATTTTGTTTTTGGGCCCCACCCAAAAAAAAAAAGTAAGTACATCACGAAGTAGTTACTTGAGGAAAAAAAGATATAAAATCCAATTTAACTTTGATTTAATCTGCTAAATATCTTTTTTAACCTGTTTTTGAACCCCCCCCCAAAAAAAAAATGAAATCAATTTTGCGTCGTGCTTTTAGAAAAAAACGTTTACTTTAAAAAAAGGGAATAATGGATTTCCCCTCTTTAAATTTTGGTTTTGTAACAAAAATTCGGGTTTTACAGGGGTTACTTTCATTTGGGGCAACTGCAAGCCCTCATTCCGTTTTTCCCCCAAACCCAAATTCAAGCCCGGAAAAAGGGGGCAAATTCCTGGGGGTTTTCAAGGGTACTACCCTCAGAAACGATATGGGGAAAAAAAAAATTCCCGAAAACGAATTTTGTTTTGGGGCCAAAAATGCTTTTTTTCCCCCCGGTACCGTTTTTATTTAATAAATCAACTGTTTTCCTTTTCATGAGCCATGGGATGAGGGCGACACAAAAAAAAACCATTTGAAAAAAAAAGCTTTCCTAGGACAAAAAAAATTTCAGGGGAAAAAAAAATATAAAAAGTTTGCAAATAATTTTTTTTCTGGGAAAAAACTGCAAACAAAATTTTGAATGGGATTTTTTTTTTAGGGCCCGTGGCAAGTCAAGGTAGAATGGTTTGTGCACACAAGTGACAAGGGGTTTAAATTGGGGAGCAGGGGGGACTGACCGGATTTTGACCCCCACGGCCCCAATTTTTTGTTTTTTTTTACCATTTGGTTCTTTAACCCCGTTTTAAAATTTTTAATTTGCCCCGGGGTGGTTTTAAAACCCAATCTGGGTTGACCTGCCCCAAACTGACAAGCAATCATCCCCTTTTCCTTGGGTTTTACAAAATTAGGGGGTGTTTTGGGGGCCCAGGGTTTCCCGTGATGAAAAAATCACAGAACAGACGGGGTTTTTATCATAACAACACAAAAAAAACACTTTAAAAAGGGGTTCCTCAACCCCCCGGGCATATGTTTATCTAAAAATCCCCAAAAATTTTAAGTAAAAGGGCAAAAACCAAAAACCTGTACTTTCTAGGGCCCAAAAAAAATTAAAAAAATTTCCCCCTGATATAAAATTGATTCAATAAGGAAATATCAACAAATTCAAAAATTAAGGGTTTAACAAGCTTCAACATTTTTAAATTTGAAAGTGTACGTTTTTAAGAGAAACCCCATATCAAAAGACCATTTAAAGGAAAAACTCCAAATTTTATCTTTTTGTCAAAGGGTTTTTACAAAAAAATTTTGGGGGTTAGAAGAACAGGGGGGGGAAAAACCCAAAATTTAAATTTTGGGGGGATTTTAAAAATTTTTTTATCTTTAACAGGGGAAAAAAGGATTTATTTTGCAGAAAAAAAGGGAGATTTGGGGGTGCTCTAAGGGTGGAAAAAAAAAAGTTTTTTTTGGGAGTGTAAAAAGAGTTTTTTTGGGGGGGTTAAAAAACACCCCCAGCAAACACTAGACACGACCAAATGTCTGTCAAAAATTAAATTTAGCCCTCACACACAAATTTCGGGCGGGTGGCAAGCAACATCAAACCCTGCGGGGGGCAAAGGGGCCCTTTTTTTTTTGGAACGCAACCCCCAAAAAAAATGTAATGTACATTTACGAAGTATTTTTCTTGGGGAAAAAAGATATAAAATCCAAAATTTTAAATTTGATCAATCTGCTAAATATCCCTTCCCAAACCCGTTTTTGAAACTTCCCACCCCATAAAAGAAATGAAATCACTTTTGCGGGCATGCTTGTTTCAGATAAAAACAGTTTACTGTTAAAAATGTGAAAATAATTTGGGTTTCTCTCTTTGATTCTGGTCTTGTAACAGAAAATTTTGGGGTTTTCTAGTGGTTTTCTGCATTTGAGGCAACATGCAAGCCCTCATTCCTTTTGGATTTCCCCCAAACCCAAATTAAAACCCCCCAACAAGGGGCCCAAAATTTCCTTTGGGCTTTTCAAGGCTGACTACCGTCAGAAAAAGTATGGGGAAGAAGAAATTCCCGGGAAAAATGAATTTTGATTTAGGTCACAAACTGCTCTTCTACCCGAGGTACCGTATTTTCACGTTTAATAATATCAACTGTACCTTTTCATGAGCCATGGGATGTAGGGCGACCCCCTAAAAACACAAACCCTTTGAAGGGAAAAAACTGTTTCCTAGGGACAAAGACAATTCAGAAGAACAATTTTTAAAAAGTTTGCAAAAAATTTTGTTCTGGGGAAAAAACTGCAAACACAAATTTTTTTAAGTGTATTTTTTTTTTAGGCCCGTGGCAAAAGGTAGAATGGTTTGTGCACACAAGTGACAAGGGGGTAATTGGTACAGGAGGGACTGACCAGGGATCAGTGACCCCTAAAGACCAATTCAAGTTTTTTTACACTTTGGTTTCTTAACTCCAAAGTTTTT
>JASTWB010000469.1:0-16511 GCA_032158295.1 Pycnopodia helianthoides | reverse complement strand
TATTTGGAACGTTTAAAGGTTTGTAACTTTTGGTAACATAAAATGGGTTCCAAATTTTGGTATTAAAAATGGAACAAACAAATGTAAAATTTTGGCATTGGTCTCATCACGAAAAATATAAAAAGATTTTATGTTTTTTTGCTTTTTTTAAAATTAAATCGGGGCCGATAATTATATTTTTTATCTTTCTCAAAACGATAGATTTTGGGCAAAATATTTTAAAGGAACCCCTTTTAAATTATTACTTTAATTATGTAAGTTATTTAAATCGGGAAACTTGTGTTTTTCGATTTTCCCAATAGTGTCGGGTTTAAAAACTTCATAAATTTTGGAATAACAAATCACAAAATAAATGGGGGCCTTTAACTTGACAGTTTTGTGAAAATGGATGCTTATAAAATTTTAATTCTATCTACCCCTATATTTTAAACCATATTTATTCTTTAGTAAATTTTAACTTTATTGTAAAACTTAAAGGCCTTTAAAAAAAGTTTATTGGGACCAAAGAAAAAAAAAAGATTTGGTATTTTTTTTATTTTTTTCTTTTTTTTTTCCCCCAGCAACAAAAGGGACAGTTTTCTAAGGTTTTAATTTCCAAAAAGACCCCTGTATTCCCCTTTGTAAAGCAGCAATTTTAAGGGATTGGTACGTATATAATTATACATGCATTATTTTGTATACAAAAACATGGGGGCTGCGCAATTTCTCCTTTTCGTTGACAATGTCATCAAATTCCCGTCCATCGTCTTTAAAAATGAAAAAACGACCAAAATGGTTTCAAAAGTATTTTTTACCAATTTCGTAATTTTTAAAAATTGAAATTTTTTGAAAAAAAAAAACACATCAAGTTCCGTATTTTTAGGTGTCGGGTTACGCCAAAATAACATGGTTTGGCTTATTTCAGCCCAAAACTCGGGGGTTTTTAGTCCCTTTTTTTAAAAACAGAAAACATTAAAAGTCAGGCATGGTTCATTATAGTATAACAAATTTATTGGAACAAGTACCCTACCACGTTTTCGAGAAAAATTAAAAAGTGTAGTTTTTTTATTTCTATATGTAAGGGGAACCCCCCAAATTATAACGGGTCCCCAAATGGCCCTGTCGTTTATGTACAAGGGGAACAAGAAAAAAGGGTTTTTTTCCCAAAGGACATTTGCGTGGGTTTTGTTTATTATGCAATGAAAATTTCCCGGCGACAAAATTTTTTTAGCAAATTCAATCACAATCGGACATCCCATTTGTGATTAAGTTATTGGTTTCCAGTATAATTGGTTCCCATACCCTTACCCCAAAGAAAGCCCCACAAAAATAAATCGAACTTTTCTCTCCTAAACCCAATCCCCTAATTTGTATTAAAACACAATGTATTCTTTTTTTTTTGTTTCGGTCTTTAAAAAAAGTATTTTTTGGGTTCATCCAACGCATTTTTTTATAATGCTTTGAATCTTGTCGAAGAAAATTGATTTAAAAAACTTTATAGGCCCAATTTGGGGCCAGTCTTCCGTTTTACAACTAAAAGAATCAATCCCCCCAAAAATCAAGAAAAACCCAACCCCTTTTTTTTATAAAGGGGAAAATAAATAAACGCAATTGGGGAGTATCTCTGTTTGCCAAAACCAAGCCCCCTGCGTATGGTGACGCAAATGATTTTCCCTTCAAAAAAACCCCAAGATTTATTTTCGTCACAAACTTTTGTTTTGAACCGGACGGCTTTGGGCCCAACGTTTGCATTTTTATACAGTAAAATAAATTTTACAGGGCATCGTAGGAATATTGGTTGGCGAACGCCATGGGCCCTTTTGAATTCAGGGCTTGGGCCCCAAAAAACCGGGTCAGGTAGCTATGGGGCTCCTAAATTATTTAAGTACCACTTTTTCGGTCGGGGCTTCAAAGAAAATTCTAAACCCCAACGGACCCAAGCGGGGATTCAAAAAGGGCATGGGTTGTGCATGCACACAGAGACAGAGGTTTTGCGTCCCCCACCCCCTCTATACAAAAAAGGCCGATTTCCCCTCATTTCCCAAACCCAAATATGTTAATTTTTTGTCAGCGGTTTAAATTAACATATTTCAGGGGGAAATTTTTTTATGGTTTTTTTCAGAGATAGAAGATCCTATGAAAAAGTAGCCAAATACATTTTCTTATGGGAAAGGGGCCAAATTTATCATACAAATAAGAATACTTTTGGTTTTAATAGGGGAATGTTTCTTTTTCACGTTTAAACAAATTGGGGAATAATCGATTTTTGAAAAATAATAATTTTTCCCGTCGCGGGGTACAAAACATTTTTATTTTTTATTTTTTTTTTTACATAAACCAAAAGGTTTGTCAATCGTTCATGAAAAAAAAATTCATTTGGGATGATAAATCTCAAAGTTTTTTTCTTGCACCACTACGGGTTTTCCCGTGAAAAAACTGTGGGGGTGCTCTGCTAAGCAAACAAAGTCAAAAGGGGTGGGGTTTAAAACGCAAATTTATCCAAAAAAAACAAGTTTTGATGGAGCCTTAGGTTTTTTTTAATAAAGGGCCCTTAACAAAAACAGCACGGGCGGGGTTATTAACGTTTATAATATTCCTATTAATTTCCCTACAATGTCCCTTTAAAATTTTTTTAATGATATTTTTTTTTTCCATAGCAACCCTGAAAGTTAACGCAAACACATACCGAATTTTTTTTTTTTTTTTTTTTTTAAAACCGGGTCCATTAGTTTGCAAACGAGATGCATTTGAAAAATGAAAAAATACAATTAAACTTAAAAAAAATTGCTTGTCTCCGTTTTATTTATGGGATCATCCATGGGGTTTAACACATTAAAGCTTTCATCAAAGGAAAATTACACAAAATTTTTTGTCTCGTGTTTATATTTTTTTTTATTCTTGTTTTTTCTTGTCACAAAATGCATTACAAAATCTTTTTTTCTCCAACAAAATTTGTTAGTTGGGTTAAAAGGGGAAAAAAGGGCAAACTAATTTCCGAATTATTAAACACGCAATGTCCGAAATTTCCTTGATTAAAGCAACATTCGTTTTCTTGCGTCTAAAAAAAAAATCCATTTTTTGTTTTGGTTTTTTAATTTTTTTTTTGCACGAAAAAAACATCTCAACTGTTTTTACAAAGGGAAACACTCCTGGGTTCAAAATTTGGGCTTTGGGATGGCAAACTCATTTTTGTGAAACACTAATGGTTATTTTTTTAAAGGAACTTACAAATTGGTAATTTTAAAATTTTCTTTGATACAGTTTACTAAACTTTCACGGGCAATGTAGTATAAAAACATCCCCTTAAATTTTTCTGAAAATTTTGATAGAAAAGAATAAACTAATTTTTCCGATTTTTTTTCGCCAGTGAGGTTTTTTTTTTTAATCAAATTATTTATGCAAAGTGTAACTTTTTTTACATTTTCTCTACCAAAGCGATCGATCTCAAAATTTAAGGTTTTTCATTTATGTTATGGGGTTACCTAAATGCTAACTCCCCAACTGTTTTGTTTCAAAAAACCAATTCTGAATTTTTTTAATAACAGTCGTTCCCCCTTCCGGGCAGAATTCATCCCCCATTTTTCATCTAAAAAACAAAACCCCGATAGGGCGGTTTTGGGGGGCCCGATCATTTTTGGTGAAAAAGCAAATCCCCCGTTAAAAAATCCCCTCTTTTTTTTTAAAATTTCTGTGTCAGCCTAACGAAAATGGGCAGGTACCCCTTGGTTAATTGTTGTATATCCCCCCAAATTCACCAAAAAAAAAAAAGGAATTCAATTTTTATTCACCAGTTTGTACCCCCCGTCAGCTGTTAATAAAAAAAAAACCCCCCCCAATTTCCAATTCACTTTTAAATTAATTTCCCGGAAAAAAAACCCAGCTTAAAAAACACTTTATTTAAAGTCAGGTTTTGGGGCCAACCCCAAAAAAAACCCAAAAATTATTACTTTGAGAAACCTAGGTCCATTACCCAATAAAAACCACCCCCCCCATCAGATCGATAAGACCTCAACTTACACGTGAATTTTAAATTCGCGCTTCCCCAAAAGGTTTTAAAACCCCACGGGGGCATTTTGTCCCTCCCTCCCAATTCTGGGGAAACCAACAATAATTAAAATTTGTTTGTTAATATTCAATCCACTGGAATTTTTTTTTTTTAAATCAATTTACTAAAAATACGTCGATGGAAAAATACCCCCGTTTGCCCAACGTTTGGAAAAACTCAACCTTCAAAAAGAAGCAATAGGGTGAAGGGGATTGTTGACCGGGAAGATTATTTCCGGTTTTGGGAAAAAATAAATTTTTATTAATCCATGAAAAGAATAAAACAAAATTTTTTTTAATAGAGGTATAATTTTAAAAAAGCAAAAATTTATTAAAACGAGATTTATTTTAAAAAACTGTTTAGTATTTTTTCTAAACGAGTGGGTTAAAGTGCACGTCTTTATCCCGGCGGTTTTTTTCACATGAAGAGGGGCTCTGCTGTTTTCAATCACTTTGGAATACTTTTAAACCACTTAAATTTTTAAGGTGTTAAATGAAAACCCATTTAAGAAATTTTTTTGTTTTTTGTGGGTTTTTTTTTTAATACGAGTGTCTTTACCAATACCAAACAGCCATGAATTTTAAGGGGTTTTTCCCCTGCCCCTACATCACAAACGGGCATTCACCCAAATAATAACACTATCGGAAAACTCAAAACGTTTCCCTGTTACACTATCACACCGGGGTTTCCACAACACCTGATGAGCTTACCTTTTGCTTCGCGCAAAACCGGGGTACCCATTTGGGGGGTCAAATGGGTGCCCCATTTTTTTGGGGGCATTTCTGGCAATTTAAAATGCCATTGATTCCTTACACAACCATTTTAGGCTGTTATATTCATTTATATTTTAATAAGAAGTGCCCTGTGTAAAATGGGAATAAAAAATTTGGGAAAACTTTGAAGTTCAATTAAACTTGTAAAGTGACTTTTACTCGGGGGTAAATTTTTGATCTAAAAAGTCAAGATTTCAAATGGGGCTGGGGCGCGACATCTTTGGGAAGGGCACTGCCCCTTGGGCCCCCCCCACCCTTATTTTCGCCATTGTTGCTAATTTACCCGGTTAATCTTAAACCCAGGTATTGCATAATAGTTTAACTAAGCAGCCATTGTGCGGGTGTTGGGTTCATTAGGAAATGCAAAATCATGGCTTGTTTGATGTTTTTATAACAACTTTTGGGAAAATAATTCCAATTTCAACCTGGAATCTTAGGGCCATCATTTTTATAACAAAATTATAAAAGCGAACAAATTCACTAACGGTTGAAACAAATCTAGTAACATCCTCAAGTTCGTCGAGTTCATTTCATTTGTCTAAGGGAACGAATTATGGTTGGTGTCGTCAACAAAACCTTTGATGTCGACATGCAAATAACATTGTTGTTGAGCAAAGTTTAATACCCATACAAAATTTAAAATTTAAGGCACTTTTTCCGTGCATTTAAAAAACAACGTAAATAATAAAGGACCGTCATAACAAAAAAGAGCATCGAGACTTTTTACTTAAATTACTTGGCAAAATTGACAAATTTTTTTCTTACCAGATGGATTTTATTTAGTTTCTTTGGGGAAGTGAAAATTTTATGACGCAAACAAATTTTCTAAAAAAAAAAAAGCTTCAATCTTTTTTGCATAAATAACCTTCCTTTCAACGTGGTAAGGGCTCGTGAGGGTGGTAACCTGTTCCATCCCTCCCCTGCGAATTGTTTAAATTTTTTTAAAATTTTTTTTTTTTAGGTTAATTGTTTTTTTTTATATTCTTTTATTTTTGGGTTTTTATTTTTTTTCCTTGTTTTTTTTTTTTGTTTGTTTTTTCCCGTGAAGAAATGGTTATACAAAAAAAAAAAAACTTTAAAAAATAAATAAATTACAAGGTTTGGGTTTTGTAGGTTAAGGCCCCAGGCCTAAAGAGAACATTTTTTAAAAAACAAACCGGTAAAATAAGTTTTGTTTTTTCAGAACTACCCCTTTAAAATGGTCAGAAAAAAAAATAAAACAGAATGACCCGTCCCCCCGTATTACAATACTAAATACATTTCAAGGAAATTTACAAGTTTCGTAAATGTATGTTTTTGGGTTTATTCATTTGATCCGGGGAGTATTTGGTTTTTGGAGTAAAGGATGTTGCACAATAACAACTAAGGGGAAGGGACCCCTCGAAAAAACGTATCAAATTTAAAATTTCGGGGTCAATGTTCATTCGTTTCAGAAAAAAGGGGCCTTCGCTTCCATAAACAAAGGGGAAAAATTTTGAATTTTAAAAGAAATGTGTTTTCGGGGGGGGTAGACAATTCGAAAAGGGTTGAAATTTTTTCGAAAACTGAGCCCTCTTTGGAATTTTTTAAAAAGAAACTGCGGTATGGGGCTATTTTTCTGACGCTTGAAAGACTTATCTTCCCAAAAAAAAAACGAAAGGAAAGGCTTCAAAAAGGGGAAAATCTGCCGCAGTGTTTTGACCTAAATGTCACGGGATAACCCAAAAAAAATATTCTTTTTTAACCCCCCGGGGAGAAAAGATATAATAAAAACTTTAAAATTTCATCGTTGATAAAAAAGAATTAAAAATTTTACAAAAAATTAAAATCCACCATTTCAAAAAAATTAAAGGGGATTCGGGTTATTTAAAATGAAGGGACGTCGGTTTTTTAAATCGGCCAAATTTTTCCCATCAAATTGTTGGGTTGTTTGTAATTATTGGTCCCCCTACCCAAGTTTTTGAAATTAAAGTGCACGTTTTTTTTTTGATAAATGCATGAAGATGTATGTTTTTAGGATTGTGTAAATAAAGGACTTTGGCTAGGCTTGGTGTTGGCTGTAATAAAGAACATTGGCCAATTTCATAGAGTGCTTAAAGGACTTTTTTTGCTAAAATTTGTGTGCTTACAAAAATAAGCAGGATACCATCAGAAATGGGAAACGTCCATGGTTTTTTTTGTGGAAACTTTTTTCTGGAGGCAAATTTGGTTGTTTAAATTTTTGGCTTAACAGCTTATGAAATTGGGGCCCCGGGGCTTTTCGGTTTCGGCCCTAGCCACTACCGAACCACTCATTGTCCCGGCCTACTTTAGTTTACCTACAGGGGCCCAGAATGCGCTCAATTGTCGATAACGAATAATTCCTGGGGGGTGACTATGAAACTAAGTGCAACTGCCCTGATAATATCCCCAGAGACACTAAAAAGATATGGTATACCTTCTTGTCTGTTTTGGGCTGGCGAGTCGATTTCTTTTGGTTCAATTTGTCTTGGTGAGTTTAAAAATATTTCTAATGCGTTATTCTACAAAATAAGATTTGGGGCGAGATAGTTATAAAGAAAAGTCACTCTTTTCCACAAAAAAAGTCGCCCTTTTTCTGAACTAGTGGTGGGGTATTGGAACTTTTTTACTTTCCCGGTTATATAGAAATTACTAGGATGGCCAGAGCACGGCGTTGCCGTTTGTACTCTTTTCCTGGTAAAATTCCACGTTTACGGAAACTTTTTTTGAAGTTCCCGTGAGAATCCGTACGAAGGGGGATTGGCACAGCTGTTCAAAAACCCAAACACATAGTGAAGTGGATACAAGGGTTGCCCCACTTATACAAAGACGGTAAAAAACATACAAAATTTCCCCAACATAAAATGGCCACCAAAACATGAAGAACCAAACTAGAAAAACACGAAGGGGTTTTCCTTACGTGATTCTTATTTTCCCGTGGGGTTCCAAATTTTTTTTGGGCGCACCACAATCCCAAATTAAAACGAAATAAAAAATAAGATCAAAACCCCATAAAAGACTGTAAATCATGAAAAGTTCTGGGTTTTTTTTCGAAGGCGTACAAACCCACGAGGGGAAATTGAAAAAAAAACAGTGGGTCACCTTGTTGTGGGTTAAAAACGGTCACTATATTCATCGGTGGAGCGGCCCGGGGATAGCCCCCGCCCATGTTAACGCAAAGGCCAGGCGAAAGGGGCCGATAGCCCCCCACCCCTTTGGGGTGGCTACGGAACGAGCGATCCATGCTCATGGGGGTCGCAAAAAACAGCTGGGGAATGGTTTAGACCCTCGATTTCGTACACCACGTGGCAAGAACGGGGGAATATCCCTTTTTACCCCCAGGGGAGCGATAGACAGAAATATGAGGCTTTAGAAAAGGTCTGGGTATCCCAATTTAAGATGTAAAATTGGGGCGGTTTTCATTTTGGGTGCGGAGCACCACAAAAAACCATGCTTTGCCGTAGACCCGTTAGCAGACGAAAAGGGAAAAAACCCCCACCCCAATCTGAATTTCCTCCGGACTTGGGGATTTCCTCCCCTTGTCAATTCTAACAAAAATTGATGGAGACACTGCCCAGGCTGTATAGGCAATCCATTTTGTGAGGGTAACAGGCCAATGCGGATTAAAAAGGCAATTCAGTTCCGTAACTTTCTTTTTTGGAGAAATCCCCGTTTCGCTGGTCTTTTCACTGAGGAGTTGGGATGAAAAAAATTTTACGGGAAAAATTTCGTAGAAAAACACCATAACTTTTCTGAATCAAGATTTGTTTTTTAAAGTAAAAAGCCGTGTGCATTTCGAACAGATCTTTTCCGGGGATTTGGTACAAAACCCAAACTCATTTCGGGGAAATTCAAAAAATTTTCCGACTGAAAATTTCCGACAATCAAGATTTAAAAATATCTCTGTTGGAAAGAAAATCAAAAATTTTTTGAAAAAAATTTTTTTTTTAAAAAACATAATGTTTAAAAACACGGATTTTTCCCTTCCCCTGAGTCCCTCGAATAGAGTTACAAAAAACACTTAACCGGGGTATGCTCTGCACTTCCCAAAAAGGGCCCACGCACATTTTTTAACCCGTCAAATACGTTTCCATAAGAACCCGGTTAATTTGGGACCCCGGGGAAAAATTGAACCCCCTTCCGGGGATATCCAGTCGCCCTCTGCGGTGGTTTTTTTCCGAATGACGGAGTAGTATTTTAATGTTTTTTCCTGAACGCGCATTGGGGGCACATGACAAAATGGCATGTATCTTTTACGTTTTTTCGGTATTTCAATGATAATATTCATTAACCGGTCAGTCCCCTTTTTCTACGAAAATTAAAAACAGTGAAGTGCGACATGAGGGAAAAAAGGAACTTACAAAATTGGTAAAAAAAAAAAAATTGAAAAAAATAATTTTTGTCACAGATTTACAAAAAACTTAAAAGTTAATGATGAGGGATATAAAAAACCCTAGAAATTTTTCTGTCGAAATCCCTATTTGATGAGAAAAATAAATTTTTTTCCCGAGGGATTTATCGCTCTGAGCGTTTTATTCATTTGTTAAAATCAAATTTGATTTCATGCAAAATTTAATCGTTTTTTCACTATTTTCTCGTGACCAGATGGCCATCGATCTAAAATTCTAAGGGTTTGTCGTTTATTTTGGTGGTTACACAAAGTGCTTACACCGCAAAAGTTTTGTTACAAAACAATTTGCAATTTCCTTTAATACCCAAAAGGGAAAAACAATACCATGACAAATTTATTGCGAATCTCAATTATTTGAATTTTTGTACTTTAATAGAACGAACCTCCACAATCCCATCCCTATATTTATACATCATTTTTTTGAAAAAGGGTATACACCCTAGCGGTAGACAAAACAAATATTTAAGTGGTATTAAACCAAAAATGTTACAGGTTTTAAAAATCAAAAACACCCCCGGGGACCTGACAACAAACTGCAAACAAAAATTTGTTGATAATTGTCTGTTTTGGGGTTCGTGATGGCCCGAAATCACTTTGGGGTTGAATCCCTGAATAATTTTGAGTAACTCTTTCCCCTATATTGTAAAATTAGTTGACTTTTTTTTTTTCATCTAATTTTTCGCTTGTTATTGTTTTTCTTTTAAGGGGAAAAAATGTCAAACAGAAAGGTTTCTTTGCCCGGGGGCCCTTTAGAATTTGTTGATTTTGAACGTTTTGTCCCCCTCCCCTTTTAAAATTTTGACCCGTGGGCCAAAGGGGTTTTAAACAATATTGGTTTTAAAGAAGAACTGCCCCCGGGGGTATATTTTTTAACTTTTTTTGAAAATTTGTAAATGCTTGAAGAAAAGAAGAAGAAGAAAAAGAAATTTTTTTTTACTTTTCAATAAACTTTATTGCAAAAAAAAATTTTCATTATTATTTTTCCCAAAAATTACTAAAATTTCCTTAAAAAATAGGAAAACAGAGCAATTAAAGAATTAAGATGGGGGGAAAATTTTACTAAAGGTATCCCCGTAAGGATAAGCCCCACCCCCTTTCCCCCCAATCAACCCCTTGAATTTCCCCAAATGGTGGAGAAAAAAAAAGTAAAAAGAACAAAACAAGAACAGAAAAACAAAAAGAAAAAATATCATACAAATTTCCCATTTAGGCAGATTTTTATAGCCCCTCGTTGTGATCACATGAGGTTTTTTAAATACCCAAATATTAAATGAAACAGACAGGGTACATTGTTCTAGTAAACCAATTTTCCCCAAAAACCTGTCTAATTGTGTTCTGCTTTTGGGGAAAATGCCCAGGTTTTTTACGCATCTTTAAACAAACCTTTGGGGAAACAAACCCTACAAATTCCCAAGGGGTTAACCTTCGAAGGTTTTATTTTTAATTTAAAAGCACATTTGATTTCCCACCCCACAGTCGGTTAAATTTATTATTGTTTTTATTGTGGGGCTGTAGAAACCCGGTACTCTTCTCGTATGATTTGTCACCGTTCCCGGGGGTTTTTCTGAACATCACCAATTACGAGTCATTTTCAAAATTAAAATTTGAGCCCACTCTAAATTTATCTTCTTTGATGAAAATTGTACTTTTATTTTACCCCCCATTGATCCATCCAAATAACGACGGCGGGGGCTTTGGCATGCTCGTTAATCCCTTGAAAAAAAAAGGGGGCCCTATAGAAAATCAAATAATTTGCCCCCTTTTTGATTTTTTCTAAACAAAATGGAATTTTATTTTGAAAAATTGAAAGAACCAAATATCCTTAAATTGAAAATTCAGGGTTTTTAAAAGTTTAAAACCAGTACCAATCATGAAAAACCCAATTTCCTCGAATCGATAAAAATCGAGAAATTGTTGAAGCCCCCAAAACAGGTTTGGGTTTTTCGATTCCCCCAAAATTTTCTTAATTTTAAAAAAATCCTTCGAATAATCTTTTTTTTTTTATAAAAAATGATTGGTTTTGTTAAATTCCCTTTTGACTCATTGAGGGGAAACGTTTTGGACATGGTCGCCATGTTTTGGGGGGGGTTTTTTGAGATGATTAGGATTGTAAAAAAAGGAGAAAATGAGGGTGTGTTTACATTATCTTTTTTTGCATTTGCCCCTGTTGTGACTTTCTTTTGTTAAGGAAATTAACCAAAAAAAAGGGGACCCTAAAAGCCCTATTGCAGGGTTAACCCCCATGCCCGACCCCATCCTTGCGTCCTGGCTTCCTGACAAAAACCCGGGAGATCCCCAAACCCCACTGATGTCGGTTACCTGGGCAACTCTTGTTTAATCTGGATAATGATTCGGGGGAAATTGTTTTCGGGGGTATATTTACCGGCCTTTCCCTTTTTTTTTAAAGTGAAAGCCAAGAATTGTTCCTCGTTTTGAGGGGGGGGCCCTAAACAGCAACTTAATATCCTTTTGACGTCATAGTCGACGATCTTTTAACCAATTTTCTTATTAGTGTTTTGAAGCGATCTTCAGATTACCATTATCGATTATACAATTTTTTTGAATATTCCCCACAATAATTTATTGGGTTTTATTTATTCATTTTTTTCGGTATTTTCCCTAAAAAAATTACTTTTAAGTGGGAAAAAATGATTGATTTAGGAAAAAACTCCCAAAATTCAGACTTTACTTTTTCAAATACTGGTATCCAATTATCCTTTTGGGTTTTATTCAAAATATAATCAATGGGCTAAAAGGACACGTTATTGGTACTTTTGAAAAATTTAAGCAGTAACTTTCGACAATATTATACTAAGATTACGCCACTTGGTAATGCTAAAAGCATCTTTCATAGGAAAAAAATTTAATTTATGTTTTGTATAATATGCTTTAAATTCATACCCCAAACAAATCTTAGATAAAATTTGGCCCTCATTTTTATATTGTCGGAAATTTCCCCCAACCCTGTCTTTGTAAAGGTCCAAATTTCCCGGGCACATTGCCCCCTCGATCGGGGGGACCACTCGGATGAAACAAAAAAAAAATTATTTGAAATGTTTCCTTTGAATAAGTGCTGGCTTTGGGGATAACCCCAGTACATCGTTAAATTTTCCCGAAACTTTTCGAACCCCTGTGTTTGGTGGTGTGAATAATGTCCCTACATGTTTGTCCCCCTCGTGCACACTTGAGGGATGCTGTTTTTAAAAGGGAACATTACGAATTTTTTTTTGCTAACAAAACATTGCGGGCGTGTAAGCACTTTATGTAACCCCAAATATACATAAATGAAAACCTTAGAAATTTTGGGGTCGATCCCATCTTCAAATGAAAAAAAGTAAAAACGATTAACTTTTTATAAAGCATATAGATTAAAAATGAATAAAACTCCTAGCGATAAATCAAAACGGGAAAATGTTTATTATTTTCATCAAATAAAAGGGATTTCAGAAAAGATTAACCCATTTTTCTACTTTTATATATTTTTAAGTTTTTTGTAAATTATATCAAAAAGTATATTAAAAAATTTTTTTAAATATTGTTTGAAAAAAACTTGGTATGTAGGCCCGATTTGTTATCAAAATGGACATCCAAAAACACCTTAAAAAAAATATTAAATTCGCTTTTGAGAATATACATTTAAACAGATTCCAAAGGATTTCCAAAAACAACATTAAAGGTTGAAAAGCCTAATTTTTTTGGAAAATGTTTTTTAAGTTAAATTTTGAATAATGGAAATTTTTTTGTTATTTACAAAGTTTTTTGCCCATTAATTTTACATTACAATGGTATCCTATAGTAACAGTGAGGAAAAAAAAATTGGGTTTTTACCGGTACCAAAAAAACTCCACTCGTTGTAACGTTTTAAATTTCTTTTCTTTTCTGGAAAAAAATTTTCCTGATAAAAAACCTTTCCACGGATAATTTTCCCCTTTTTTCCCTAAGCTTGCGCCCCCTTTAAAAAATAAAACAAACGGAAAGTCAAATACCCACCCACCTCAAAATTTAATGTCCAATTGTGGCCCCCTTAATGTTAACTTTTTAAAATTTTTTTTCCTGGTGCAAACGTTTTTTTAAGGCTTTTTAATGCCCTTTTTAATTCAACAAAAAACACCGTCAAAAAATTTAAACTAGCCCATTCCCTTAAATTGTTAAAATTTAAACCTATTGGGGCCTTTTCCAATTTCCCCAAAAGGGTTTATTCCAATATGGTCGTAATTTTATTACCCACACACAAATTTTAAAACCATAAAATTTTCTTGTTCCTTTGTTTGACTTTTTTTAAACCTCCCATTTTTTTTAAGAGAAACTCCCCTCTTAACAGCCTTAAATTCTCATTTGAAATAAAAAAACCCGAACCGTCTGCACAGTTTTATGTTGGAAACCCTACGGTTCCGGGGTTTATTGCAAAAATTAAGACTTTACTTAAAACCCTTCTAATTATAGCTTGCCCTTACACTACAAAAATGCCTTGTTACAATAAACCGAATTACTTTTTAAGCACCCAACTCAATCCAATTCCAAATTATGTCGTTTTCGGTTTTTCTTAATGTTTCGTCTAAAAATTTTCCCTTTTTTGGGGAAAGTTTTCTTAAACATTCCCATTTTTTATATAAAAAATTCGAACGAAATTTCAGTAAATCATTTGTTCTTTAAAGATAAACCTCAAACGAGCAAAGGGTTTGCCTAATAAAAGTTTATAATTCCAATAATTCCCAATTCTGGATTCATTAATTATTGGAAACCCAAATTTTTAAAATGTTAAACCTAAAAAATTTTTAAAGGGGTTTAACTCCTAATTAGAAAATTCCCAAAGTTACCCATTAAAATTTTTCAAAAGGGGTTTTGGGGGGAGTTTACCGGGAGGAAGGTTTGTTATAGCAACCGAGAAGGGGAATTAATCCCTTTTTGACAGAAACTTGAAGCTGGTAAATTAGATAAGAGGGGGAATGAATTTTCCCCCCGGGTTTCCCAAACCCAACCCCATACAATGAAAAAAAACTTTACAAAATAAACTTGTCAAAAAAAATAACATTAAAATTCCTTTGTTTTTTTTTTAAATCATTTTGTAAAAAGTTTACCTAATTCCCATTGAATTTTCTTATGCTTTATTATTTTTCCCCAAATTTTTAATAATGAAGTGTTTTCCTTGTTTTATTCCTTTGGATATCTAAAAAAAGCATTAGAATTTGGGGAAATAAATTAACTCCCAAACTTTAATTTTTTAAAAAAATCTTTTTTCCAATTTCAGGAATGTTCACCAGATAATCAATCCCCCTTGAATCAACTGCCTTAAACCTTTGTTTCTCTAAAATTTTGAATTTATGGAATTATCACACGCACATCCCGGATCCTTCCTGGTATACAATAATTGAGCTTTGAACTGCGCCTTTAAACCCAAAATTAAAAAAACATCAAAAGAAAATTCTGAAGAATGAAGGATTAATCAACCGAAAGGTTCCCTTTTTGGGGGGGGAATGTTTTAAACTGGGAAAGAAGACAAAAACCGACGAAATTACCCCCAAATTGGGATGCAACCCGTAAGCCCCCCTTTTTGTAATGTTAAAGGTACAATTTACCTAAACTTACCGAATATAAAAAAAAACAAAACCCTTAAACCTTCCATAATAATTGTAAAAAAAACTAAACGTTGGATTATGTGGGGTTTTTTTTTTAAACCTTTTGTTAATAAGGTTTTCCCTTTTTTTTTTTTCAATGTTTAAAATTTACAATTGTATTTATGCAATAGTGTTTAAATGCCTAATCCCGGTTTTGAAAAAACCAACTGAACCCCAAAAAATTTTGGAAGCACTTAACACAACCTCCCTTTTTTCTTACTTCAGTTACAAAAAATTTTCGCTCATTTTTTTTTCATGGAAATTAAGCATCCGGAACCCTTGGTATATCTTTTGTCGGTTGAAATTAAATTTTAATCCGTTACAACCACATTGGCCACAAACAATATTCATTTTTTACCCAAAACCCGGCAGATAAAAACAGACAATTGCCTAAAATCTAACAATCCAATATTTTTTTCCCTTGCATTTCTAAATCAATTTTCCATTTGTCAATATTTCCCAAATAAAAAATGATTTCGAAAAAGGAAACTCCAATTTTAGGTTACCCATTTTAAAAAATGGGTTTCCTGGTTCTTTTGGTTAAAAAACAAACCTAATTTTTTTTTGGCCAAATTTTACCCTTTAGTTTTCATTTTGCCCAAAATTTTCTGCCACTATTTTTAAAAAAAGCCCTTAATTTATAAGCGTTGGACCAGGATTTTTTAATTTCCCCCTTTTTTTTTTTTAAAAAATATTGGATTCCCCATTTCACTTTTTGGGAATTTGCCTTTTGAAAAAGGACCCCTTTTTTCTTAACCCAATTTGATAAATTTGGCCCCCTTTGTTTTTTGGCCTAAATTTGACAAATTCTGTAAGCCCAATTTTAAAATTTTAAAAAAAAAAAAATTCCAAAAAAAAAAAAAAATTTAATTACCCGTTTAAAAACCAAATGATTTTAAATCCCCTTGGTTTTTCCCAAATTTAATGTTTATGAATTTTTTCCCAATTTGTTTGCCAAAATTTCCCCTTTAACGAGCTTTTTTAAAAAAACACTTAAAAAGGTTTCTAAAATTTGTTAAACCCAAACCCTGTTCAATTTGCCCAAAAATTTTAAAACCAAATTTCATTTCTAAATAAATCAATTGGTTTTTTTTAAAATACCTTTCCCCCCAAAAATTAAAGGGGTTGGAAAATTTTATTTTTAAAAAAGGGTGGTTTTTAATGCTTTTCAGCCCCCAAAAAATTTGGTTTAATTTCTAAAAAAAGTTTAACCCAAAAAAACCTTTTTTATTTTGGAAATTAATTAAATAACCCCCCCCGGGGGGGCCCCAAAAAATCGAAAAATTTTTGGGGGAAAATTTTTCCCAAAGAAAGATTAAAATTGGGTTAATTTCAAATTGTAAATTCCTTATAAAAATTTTTTCCAAAAAAGGGGTTTAAATTAAAAATCATTTTCCTTTTTAAAACCTATTACTTTTTTTTCTCCATATCCCTACGCCGCTAAATTCCCGGCTTTTTTTGGAAAATTGGCTAAGACTCCAAAGGCGGGAAAAAAAAAAATTTACGGCCCTTTTTTTCCCCAAAAAAAGGGGGAAAACCCTGAACCCCTTTTTTTTAAAATAAATAAAACTTTTCAAATTTCTTTTAATTTCTTTTTTAAGAATTTATAAAAAGGGACCGATTTAAATTTTTCCCATTGTTAAAACTTGTTTAAAATTTAAATTAATACTTTCCCTTGGGTTAAAGGAAAACCTTTAACCCTTTTGAAT
>JASTWB010000468.1:0-16548 GCA_032158295.1 Pycnopodia helianthoides | reverse complement strand
CCCCATCCCAAAGTATTGACGAACAATTCTGGCACCCCAAACGATGACCTAATTCCATAATATCATAATGCCATTGTATTCAAAGTTTTGTAGCAATTTGGAAAAAACACGAGCTTTGACCCCATAGGGCCTATTATTGGCAAAAAATATCAAACAATCTTTAGGCATATTAAAAACATGTTAAGACTGGGTTGCTCTAAAAATCAAAGAAGTGGTGGCAGATTTTTTAAAATGGATTTCGTTTATACTTTGCACATGTGAAGGCCTTCAACCAAAGTGTAAAAAGAAAGCATATTTTTTGCATTCACACTTACGTTGCCATGGCAACGGTTAAAAATAGAAAATTACCATATTTCACCTAATTTAGCTCTTTTCATAAGTTAAAATGACCTAAGGTTGTGAGCTGCACTGTGTAAAGACCAAATAGTTGACCTACCTCTCAGCTGAATATGGTGAATATACATCCTTAACCTTTCCAAAAATGCACTTGACACAAGTACAGTTAATTGTGAATGGAAGATTCCATTATTTCATAAAGGGGTGTTTTGAGCAAAAGTCAATTTGGGAAATAGAGGTGGTCACTAAAATTGTCAGAAGTCCGAAAGTAGCATATTTAGGAAAGTTATGCCTCCAGGATTGAAAGATAAGATGCTGGTCTGTAAGAATTTAAATACAAAAGTTTTGGTATTTTTTGTACCGGGGAGCAGTGTTGCCAGAAACTTCATCCTTTTTTTGAAAAAAATGTATATTTTCAAATTTCATATATGGAAAATAATGCTCTTTAGTGACTTTCTACATGCTGAACAATGATGTTGATTGACAAAATACCAGGACAAAATATAGTAAAGCAACCTACAAGTATAAAAACATGACTCTCATTTGTATAAACATGCATCACAAAGACAGTGTTGCCAGAAAAGTAGCATTAAAATACATAAACTCTGAAAACACCACAGCAAGTTTTAGGGAATATAGAATCATTATGCCCATGGAAAACCTGCATGGAAAATTATGTCGTATGTTTATGGTCATATTTACATTTGGCTATAGCAGCTATATGCAATCTTCAACAAAACGTTCAATTTTCTTGACAAATGGACGTTTACGGCCCTTCGTTGGAATATCCGAAATGTCTATGTTGAGGTATGTACACGTACATAAAGGTACACGTTGCCTTGGATCGGGCGAGTTGGTCTATACAAAGCGTTTGAAACCCTTTGTTATATAATGCATGTGGTTAGAAAGATGTTTTAAAAATAAAATACCAAAACATTTTATTGCATTTTTATGTAGGTTGGTATCTTACCTTCCAACTATCAAAGTGGTATTATCAACAAAGTGCCACTTTCGGATTTATGGCCCAATTCAATACCCCCATTTTTCGCTATGAGAAAATCTGACAAAAACACCCCTATTTGAAATAATGGTTTGGTCCAAAGTGGATCCCACACTTAATTTCAAAAAACATTTTCTGAAAGAGTAAACATGGTTGTGCAATATGTGTGAAAGAAAAACTTCTAACTTTTCCCCTTTAGATGTACCAGTGCTTCCAGTTTACCCATATTTCATTACTTAAATTAGGTAAAAACTTGGAAATTGGTTGGAAATCTTATTTTGGCTGTTTCCATGGCAACCAACATCTGATATCATTTTTTTTCGATTTTTGTGTTACATGTACCCATACCAACTCATACATGGAGTATTGCCAAAATCTATTTTTTGAAGTCTGCCACCTTTTTAAAATATCTTTGATTTTTACAGCAACCCAGTCTTAAGCGTCCTGCCTTTTTGAAAAGGAAAGGAAAGCTTCTCTTTTGAAATGGCTGTTGAACATTTTATAAGATAACTGGCCGGGATCTTTCAAGGTGGTTGCCAACTTTTTCGGTATCTCTTTCCGGTGTGCTAAAGTCTCGAAATAGGATCCTATTTATTTAAATAATAACATAAATTGTCAGATATCGCTTTTTATTTATCCTTAAAAAAGGTTTACAAAAGGAGGCGCCTCTTAAAAGAAAGCGGCGGGACGCTAAACTGCTATAATAATGATGGCGTTATGCACGGTGGGGAAGGTGTGGAAACGCCCACCCCAAACCGGATTATTAGGCCTACACTAAGTGACGACACTACGAGTGCTCCGCAAAAGCATGTCTAACGGGATTTTTGTACACAGTGCTGTCCGAGAAAGAAACTCAAGGTATGCACCGTCAAATCACCCTCAAATCATTTCTTGATTTTGCTAAGTTTTATACCTCTGGAAAGCCCGTCTCACAGGCTCTAGATTAAAATAATGTGTGGCTGTGACTATTTTTTAAGAAACGCGAGTGGCAAGAGAGTAGGGTATTACAATACAACAAAGCCGAGAAGAGCTGCGTATTAAAACAACAAGAAATATCCTGCCGAATAATGGCTGGAAATAAATTCGGAATTAAGATCAAGTATAACTCCTGAACTAAGCACGGTAGAGAGACAAAATTTGTACCAAAATCTTCCTTGGATAGTCCTGCATTGAAAATTGATGTTTTTTTTTACGGCTACTTGCTGCCATCGTTAGACCGGAAATCACAGGCAAGTGACGACACACCGAATGTCCCCAAAAGGATGTCTAACAGGATTTTTGCACACAGAGCTGTCCGAGAAAGAAGCTCAAGGTATGCACCGTCAAATCACCCTCAAATCATTTCTTGATTTTGCTAAGTTTTATACCTCTGGAAAGCCCGTCTACAGGCTCTAGATTAAAACTAATTGTGTGGCTGTGACTAATTTGTAGGCGACGCGAGTGGCAAGAGAGTAGGGCTAATTACAATAGCAACAAAGCCGAAAGGGCTGCGTATTAAAACAACAAGAAATATCCTGCCGAATAACGGCTGGAAAATAAATTCGGAGTTAAGATCAAGTATAACTCCTGAACTAAGCACGCTAGAGAGACAAATTTGTACCAAAATCTTCTTGCATAGTCCTGCATCTGAAAATTGATGTTTTACGGCTACTTTCTGCCATCTTCAGACCGGAAATCACAGGCAAGTGACGACACTGCGAATGTCCCGCAAAAGCATGTCTAACGGGATTTTTGTACACAGTGCTGTCCGAGAAAGAAACACAAGGTATGCACCGTCAAATCACCCTCAAATCATTTCTTGATTTTGCTAAGTTTTATACCTAGGAAAGCCCGTCTAACAGGCTCTAGATTAAACTAATTGTGTGGCTGTGACTAATTTGTAGGCGACGGAGTGGCAAGAGAGTAGGGCTATTACAATAGCAACAAAGCCGAAAAGGGCTGCGTATTAAAACAACAAGAAATCATCCTGCCGAATAATGGCTGGAAAAAATTCGGAGTTAAGATCAAGTATAACTCCTGAACTAGCACCTAGAGAGACAAACATTTGTACCAGAATCTTCCTTGCATAGTCCTGCATCTGAAAATTGATGTTTTACAGCTACTTTCTGCCATCTTCTAACCGGAAATCACAGGCAAGTACGACACTGCGAATGTCCCGCAAAAGCATGTCTAACGGGATTTGTGTACACAGTGCTGTCGAGAAAGAAAACACAAGGTATGCAACGTCAAATCACCTCAAATCATTTCTTGATTTTGCTAAGTTTTATACCTATGGAAAGCCCGTCTAACAGGCTCTAGATTAAACCTAATTGTGTGGCTGTGACTAATTTGTAGGCGACGCGAGTGCAAGAGAGTAAGGCTATTACAATAGCAACAAAGCCGAAAAGGGCTGCGTATTAAAACAACAAGAAATATCCTGCCGAATAAGGGCTGGAAATAAATTCGGAGTTAAGATCAAGTATAACCCTGAACTAAGCACCTAGAGAGACAAAATTTGTACCAAACTTCCTTGCATAGTCCTGCATCTGAAAATTGATGTTTTACGGCTACTTTCTGCCATCTTCAGACCGGAAATCACAGGCAAGTGATGACACTGCGAATGTCCGCAAAAGCATGTCTAACGGGATTTTTGTACATAGTGCCTCCGAGAAAGAAACACAAGGTATGCACCGTCAAATCACCCTCAAATCATTTCTTGATTTTGCTAAGTTTTATACCTTAGAAAAGCCCGTCTAACAGGCTCTAGATTAAACCTAATTGTGTGGCTGTGACTAATTTGTAGGGACGCGAGTGGCAAAAGAGTAGGCTATTACAATAGCAGACAAGCCGAAAAGGGCTGCGTATTAAAACAACAAGAAATCTCCTGCCGAATAAGGGCTGGAAACAAATTCGGAGTTAAGATCAAGTATAACTCCTGAACTAAGCACGCTAGAGAGACAAAATTTGTACCAGATTCTTCCTTACATAGTCCTGCATCTGAAAATTGATGTTTTACGGCTACTTTCTGCCATCTTCAGACCGGAAATCACAGGCAAGTGAGACACGCGAATGTCCCGCAAAAGTTGTCTAACGGGATTTTTGTACACAGTGCGTCTGAGAAGAACACAAGGTATGCACCGTCAAATCACCCTCAAATCATTGCTTGATTTTGCTAAGTTTTATACCTATGGAAAGCCCGTCTAACAGGCTCTAGATTAAAACCTAATTGTGTGGCTGTGACTAATTTGTAGGCGACGCGAGTGGCAAGAGAGTAGGCTATTACAATGGCAACAAAGCCGAAAAGGGCTGCGTATTAAAACAACAAGAAATCTCCTGCCGAATAAGGGCTGGAAAAAATTCGGAGTTAAGATCAAGTATAACTCCTGAACTAAGCACGCTAGAGAGACAAAATTTGTACCAGAATCTTCCTTGCATAGTCCTGCATCTGAAAATTGATGTTTACGGCTACTTTCTGCATCTTCAGACCGGAAATCACAGGCAAGTGACGACACTGCGAACGTCCGCAAAAGCATGTCTAACGGGATTTTTGTACACAGTGCCGTCGAGAAAGAAACACAAGGTATGCACCGTCAAATCACCCTCAAATCATTGCTTGATTTTGCTAAGTTTTATACCTTGGAAAGCCCGTCTAACAGGCTCTAGATTAAACCTAATTGTGTGGCTGTGACTAATTTGTAGGCGACGTGAGTGCAAGAGAGTAGGGCTATTACAATGCAAAAAGCCGAAAAGGGCTCGTATTAAAACAACAAGAAATCTCCTGCCGAATAAGGGCTGGAAAAAATTCGGAGTTAAGATCAAGTATAACTCCTGAACTAAGCACGCTAGAGAGACAAATTTGTACCAGATCTTCCTTCTAGTCTGCATCTGAAAATTGATGTTTACGCTACTTTCTGCATTTCAACAAATCAGCAAGTGAACATCGAGTCTCAAAGCTGTCTAACGGATTTTGTACAAGTCTCAGAAAGAAACACAAGGTATGCACCGTCAAATCACCCTCAAATCATTGCTTGATTTTGCTAAGTTTTATACCTATGGAAAGCCCGTCTAACAGGCTCTAGATTAAACCTAATTGTGTGGCTGTGACTAATTTGTAGGCGACGGAGTGGCAAGAGAGTAGGCTATTACAATGCAACAAAGCGAAAAGGGCTGCGTATTAAAACAACAAGAAATCTCCTGCCGAATAAGGGCTGGAAAAAATTCGGAGTTAAGATCAAGTATAACTCCTGAACTAAGCACGCTAGAGAGACAAAATTTGTACCAGAATCTTCCTTGCATAGTCCTGCTCTGAAATTATGTTTTACGGCTACTTTCTGCATCTTCAGACGAAATCAAGGCAATGAGACACTCGAAGTCCTGCAAAAGTGTCTAACGGATTTTTGTACAGTGCCTCCGAGAAAGAAACACAAGGTATGCACCGTCAAATCACCCTCAAATCATTGCTTGATTTTGCTAAGTTTTATACCTTGGAAAAGCCCGTCTAACAGGCTCTAGATTAAACCTAATTGTGTGGCTGTGACTAATTTGTAGGCGACGGAGTGGCAAGAGAGTAGGGCTATTACAATGCAACAAGCCGAAAAGGGCTGCGTATTAAAACAACAAGAAATCTCCTGCCGAATAAGGGCTGGAAAAAATTCGGAGTTAAGATCAAGTATAACTCCTGAACTAAGCACGCTAGAGAGACAAATTTGTACCAGAATCTTCCTTGCATAGTCCTGCTCTGAAATTATGTTTTACGGCTACTTTCTGCATCTTCAGACGGAAATCACGGCAATGAGACACTGCGAAGTCCGCAAAACTTCTACGGGATTTTTGTACACAGTGCCGTCCGAGAAAAACACAAGGTATGCACCGTCAAATCACCCTCAAATCATTGCTTGATTTTGCTAAGTTTTATACCTATGGAAAGCCCGTCTAACAGGCTCTAGATTAAACCTAATTGTGTGCTGTGACTAATTTGTAGGTGACGCGAGTGGCAAAAGAGTAAGGCTATTACAATAGCAGGAAAGCCGAAAAGGGCTGCGTATTAAAACAACAAGAAATCTCCTGCCGAATAAGGGCTGGAAAAAATTCGGAGTTAAGATCAAGTATAACTCCTGAACTAAGCACGCTAGAGAGACAAAATTTGTACCAGATTCTTCCTTACATAGTCCTGCATCTGAAAATTGATGTTTTACGGCTACTTTCTGCCATCTTCAGACCGGAAATCACAGGCAAGTGACGACACTGCGAATGTCCCGCAAAAGCTGTCTAACGGGATTTTGTACACAGTGCCTCGAGAAAGAAACACAAGGTATGCACCGTCAAATCACCCTCAAATCATTGCTTGATTTTGCTAAGTTTTATACCTATGGAAAGCCCGTCTAACAGGCTCTAGATTAAACCTAATTGTGTGGCTGTGACTAATTTGTAGGCGACGCGAGTGGCAAGAGAGTAAGGCTATTACAATAGCAACAAAGCCGAAAAGGGCTGCGTATTAAAACAACAAGAAATCTCCTGCCGAATAAGGGCTGGAAAAAATTGGAGTTAAGATCAAGTATAACTCCTGAACTAAGCACGCTAGAGAGACAAAATTTGTACCAGAATCTTCCTTGCATAGTCCTGCATCTGAAAATTGATGTTTTACGGCTACTTTCTGCCATCTTCAGACCGGAAATCACAGGCAAGTGACGACACTGCGAATGTCCCGCAAAAGCTGTCTAACGGGATTTTTGTACACAGTGCCTCCGAGAAAGAAACACAAGGTATGCACCGTCAAATCACCCTCAAATCATTCTTGATTTTGCTAAGTTTTATACCTAGAAAAGCCCGTCTAACAGGCTCTAGATTAAACCTAATTGTGTGGCTGTGACTAATTTGTAGGTGACGCGAGTGGCAAAAGAGTAAGGCTATTACAATAGCAGAAAGCCGAAAAGGGCTGCGTATTAAAACAACAAGAAATCTCCTGCCGAATAAGGGCTGGAAAAAATTCGGAGTTAAGATCAAGTATAACTCCTGAACTAAGCACGCTAGAGAGACAAAATTTGTACCAGATTCTTCCTTACATAGTCCTGCATCTGAAAATTGATGTTTTACGGCTACTTTCTGCCATCTTCAGACCGGAAATCACAGGCAAGTGACGACACTGCGAATGTCCCGCAAAAGCTTGTCTAACGGGATTTTTGTACACAGTGCCGCTCTGAGAAAGAAACACAAGGTATGCACCGTCAAATCACCCTCAAATCATTGCTTGATTTTGCTAAGTTTTATACCTATGGAAAGCCCGTCTAACAGGCTCTAGAATAAACCTAATTGTGTGGCTGTGACTAATTTGTAGGCGACGCGAGTGCAAGAGAGTAGGGCTATTACAATGGCAACAAAGCCGAAAAGGGCTGCGTATTAAAACAACAAGAAATCTCCTGCCGAATAAGGGCTGGAAAAAATTCGGAGTTAAGATCAAGTATAACTCCTGAACTAAGCACGCTAGAGAGACAAAATTTGTACCAGAATCTTCCTTGCATAGTCCTGCATCTGAAAATTGATGTTTTACGGCTACTTTCTGCCATCTTCAGACCGGAAATCACAGGCAAGTGAGACACTGCGAATGTCCTGCAAAAGCATGTTAACGGGATTTTGTACAAGTGCCATCCGAGAAAGAAACACAAGGTATGCACCGTCAAATCACCCTCAAATCATTTCTTGATTTTGCTAAGTTTTATACCTAGGAAAAGCCCGTCTAACAGGCTCTAGATTAAACCTAATTGTGTGGCTGTGACTAATTTGTAGGTGACGCGAGTGGCAAAAGAGTAAGGCTATTACAATGGCAACAAAGCCGAAAAGGGCTGCGTATTAAAACAACAAGAAATCTCCTGCCGAATAAGGGCTGGAAACAAATTCGGAGTTAAGATCAAGTATAACTCCTGAACTAAGCACGCTAGAGAGACAAAATTTGTACCAGATTCTTCCTTACATAGTCCTGCATCTGAAAATTGATGTTTTACGGCTACTTTCTGCCATCTTCAGACCGGAAATCACAGGCAAGTGACGACACTGCGAATGTCCCGCAAAAGCTGGTCTAACGGGATTTTGTACACAGTCCTGTCTGAGAAAGAAACACAAGGTATGCAACGTCAAATCACCCTCAAATCATTGCTTGATTTTGCTAAGTTTTATACCTATGGAAAGCCCGTCTAACAGGCTCTAAATTAAACCTAATTGTGTGGCTGTAACTAATTTGTAGGCGACGTGAGTTGCAAGAGAGTAGGGCTATTACAATGGCAACAAATCCGAAAAGGGCTGAGTATTAAAACAACAAGAAATCTCCTGCCGAATAAGGGCTGGAAAAAAATTTGGAGTTAAGATCAAGTATAATTCCTGAACTAAGCACGCTAGAGAGACACAATTTGTACCAGAATCTTCCTTGCATAGTCCTGCATCTGAAAATTGATGTTTTACGGCTACTTTCTGCCATCTTCAGACCGGAAATCACAGGCAAGTGAAGACACTGCGAATGTCCCGCAAAAGCTTGTCTAACGGGATTTTTGTACACAGTGCCGTCCGAGAAAGAAACACAAGGTATGCACCGTCAAATCACCCTCAAATCATTGCTTGATTTTGCTAAGTTTTATACCTATGGAAAGCCCGTCTAACAGGCTCTAGATTAAACCTAATTGTGTGGCTGTGACTAATTTGTAGGCGAACGCGAGTGGCAAGAGAGTAAGGCTATTACAATAGCAACAAAGCCGAAAAGGGCTGCGTATTAAAACAACAAGAAATCTCCTGCCGAATAAGGGCTGGAAAAAATTCAGGAGTTAAGATCAAGTATAACTCCTGAACTAAGCACGCTAGAGAAGACAAAATTTGTACCAGAATCTTCCTTGCATAGTCCTGGATCTGAAAATTAATGTTTTACGGCTACTTTCTGCATTCAGACCGGAAATTACAGGCAAGTACGACACTGCGACGTCCGCAAAAGCTGTCTAACGGATTTTTGTACACAGTGCCGTCCGAGAAAGAAACACAAGGTATGCACCGTCAAATCACCCTCAAATCATTGCTTGATTTTGCTAAGTTTTATACCTATGGAAAGCCCGTCTAACAGGCTCTAGATTAAACCTAATTGTGTGGCTGTGACTAATTTGTAGGCGACGGAGTGGCAAGAGAGTAGGGCTATTACAATAGCAACAAAGCCGAAAAGGGCTGCGTATTAAAACAACAAGAAATCTCCTGCCGAATAAGGGCTGGAAAAAATTCGGAGTTAAGATCAAGTATAACTCCTGAACTAAGCACGCTAGAGAGACAAAATTTGTACCAGAATCTTCCTTGCATAGTCCTGCATCTGAAAATTAATGTTTTACGGCTACTTTCTGTCATCTTCAGACCGGAAATCACAGGCAAGTGACGACACTGCGAACGTCCCGCAAAAGCATGTCTAACGGGATTTTTGTACACAGTGCCGTCCGAGAAAGAAACACAAGGTATGCACCGTCAAATCACCCTCAAATCATTGCTTGATTTTGCTAAGTTTTATACCTATGGAAAGCCCGTCTAACAGGCTCTAGATTAAACCTAATTGTGTGGCTGTGACTAATTTGTAGGCGACGCGAGTGGCAAGAGAGTAAGGCTATTACAATAGCAACAAAGCCGAAAAGGGCTGCGTATTAAACAACAAGAAATCCCTGCCGAATAAGGCTGGAAAAATTCGAGTTAAGATCAATATAACTCCTGAACTAAGCACGCTAGAGAGACAAATTTGTACCAACTTCCTTGCATAGTCCTGCTCTGAATTATATTTACGGCTACTTCGTCATCTTCAAAGAAACACAAGGTATGCACCGTCAAATCACCTCAAATCATTGCTTGATTTTGCTAAGTTTTATATCCTATGGAAAGCCCGTCTAACAGGCTCTAGATTAAACCTAATTGTGTGGCTGTGACTAATTGTAGCGACGGAGTGCAAGAGAGTAGGCTATTACAATAACAAAGCCGAAAAGGGCTGCGTATTAAAACAACAAGAAATCTCCTGCGAATAAGGGCTGGAAAAAATTCGGAGTTAAGTATCAAGTATAACTCCTGAACTAAGCACGCTAGAGAGACAAAATTTGTACCAGAATCTTCCTTGCATAGTCCTGCATCTGAATTTATGTTTTACGGCTACTTTCTGTCATCTTCAGACCGGAAATCACAGGCAAGTGACGACACTGCGAACGTCCGCAAAAGCATGTCTAACGGGATTTTGTACACAGTGCCGTCCGAGAAAGAAACACAAGGTATGCACCGTCAAATCACCCTCAAATCATTGCTTGATTTTGCTAAGTTTTATACCTATGGAAAGCCCGTCTAACAGGCTCTAGATTAAACCTAATTGTGTGGCTGTGACTAATTTGTAGGCGACGCGAGTGGCAAGAGAGTAGGCTATTACAATAGCAACAAAGCCGAAAAGGGCTGCGTATTAAAACAACAAGAAATCTCCTGCCGAATAAGGGCTGGAAAAAATTCGGAGTTAAGATCAAGTATAACTCCTGAACTAAGCACGCTAGAGAGACAAAATTTGTACCAGAATCTTCCTTGCATAGTCCTGCATCTGAAAATTGAATGTTTTACGGCTACTTTCTGCCATCTTCAGACCGGAAATCACAGGCAAGTGACGACACTGCGAATGTCCCGCAAAAGCTTGTCTAACGGGATTTTGTACACAGTGCCGTCCGAGAAAGAAACACAAGGTATGCACCGTCAAATCACCCTCAAATCATTGCTTGATTTTGCTAAGTTTTATACCTATGGAAAGCCCGTCTCACAGGCTCTAGATTAAACCTAATTGTGTGGCTGTGACTAATTTGTAGGCGACGCGAGTGGCAAGAGAGTAAGGCTATTACAATAGCAACAAAGCCGAAAAGGGCTGCGTATTAAAACAACAAGAAATCTCCTGCCGAATAAGGGCTGGAAAAAATTCGGAGTTAAGATCAAGTATAACTCCTGAACTAAGCACGCTAGAGAGACAAAATTTGTACCAGAATCTTCCTTGCATAGTCTCTGCATCTGAAAATTATGTTTTACGGCTACTTTCTGCCATCTTCAGACCGGAAATCAACAGGCAAGTGACGACACTGCGAACGTCCCGCAAAAGCATGTCTAACGGGATTTTTGTACACAGTGCCGTCCGAGAAAGAAACACAAGGTATGCACCGTCAAATCACCCTCAAATCATTGCTTGATTTTGCTAAGTTTTATACCTATGGAAAGCCCGTCTAACAGGCTCTAGATTAAACCTAATTGTGTGGCTGTGACTAATTTGTAGGCGACGGAGTGCAAGAGAGTAGGCTATTACAATGCAACAAAGCCGAAAAGGGCTGGTATTAAAACAACAAGAAATCTCCTGCCGAATAAGGGCTGGAAAAAATTCGGAGTTAAGATCAAGTATAACTCCTGAACTAAGCACGCTAGAGAGACAAAATTTGTACCAGAATCTTCCTTGCATAGTCCTGCATCTGAATTGTAATGTTTTACGGCTACTTTCGTCATCTTCAGACCGGAATCACAGGCAGTGACGACACTGCGAAGTCCGCAAAAGCTGTCTAACGATTTTGTCACACCGTCCAAAAGAAACACAAGGTATGCACCGTCAAATCACCCTCAACATTCTTGATTTTGCTAAGTTTTATACCTATGAAAGCCCGTCTAACAGGCTCTAGATTAAACCTAATTGTGTGGCTGTGACTAATTTGTAGGTGACGCGAGTGGCAAGAGAGTAAGGCTATTACAATAGCAACAAAGCCGAAAAGGGCTGCGTATTAAAACAACAAGAAATCTCCTGCCGAATAAGGGCTGGAAAAAATTCGGAGTTAAGATCAAGTATAACTCCTGAACTAAGCACGCTAGAGAGACAAAATTTGTACCAGAATCTTCCTTGCATAGTCCTGCATCTGAAATTATGTTTTACGGCTACTTTCTGCATCTTCAGACCGGAAATCACAGGCAAGTGACGACACTGCGAACGTCCCGCAAAAGCATGTCTAACGGATTTTTGTACACAGTGCCGTCCGAGAAAGAAACACAAGGTATGCACCGTCAAATCACCCTCAAATCATTGCTTGATTTTGCTAAGTTTTATACCTATGGAAAGCCCGTCTAACAGGCTCTAGATTAAACCTAATTGTGTGGCTGTGACTAATTTGTAGGCGACGCGAGTGGCAAGAGAGTAAGGCTATTACAATGCAACAAAGCCGAAAAGGGCTGCGTATTAAAACAACAAGAAATCTCCTGCCGAATAAGGGCTGGAAAAAATTCGGAGTTAAGATCAAGTATAACTCCTGAATAAGCACGCTAGAGAGACAAATTTGTACCAGAATCTTCCTTGCATAGTCCTGCTTGAATTTGTTTCGGCTACTTTCTGCATCTCAACCGAAATCACAGCTGACGACATGCGATCCCCAAAGCATTCTAACGATTTTGTACACATGCTCAGAAAGAAACACAAGGTATGCACCGTCAAATCACCCTCAAATCATTGCTTGATTTTGCTAAGTTTTATACCTATGGAAAGCCCGTCTAACAGGCTCTAGATTAAACCTAATTGTGTGGCTGTGACTAATTTGTAGGCGACGCGAGTTGGCAAGAGAGTAAGGCTATTACAATAGCAACAAAGCCGAAAAGGGCTGAGTATTAAAACAACAAGAAATCTCCTGCCGAATAAGGGCTGGAAACAAATTCGGAGTTAAGATCAAGTATAACTCCTGAAGTAAGCACGCTAGAGAGACAAAATTTGTACCAGAATCTTCCTTGCATAGTCTTGCATTGAAATTTAATGTTTTCGGCTACTTTCTGTCATCTTCAGACCGGAAATCACAGGCAAGTGACGACACTGCGAACGTCCCGCAAAAGCATGTCTAACGGGATTTTTGTACACAGTGCCGTCGAGAAAGAAACACAAGGTATGCACCGTCAAATCACCCTCAAATCATTGCTTGATTTTGCTAAGTTTTATACCTATGGAAAGCCCGTCTAACAGGCTCTAGATTAAACTAATTGTGTGGCTGTGACTAATTTGTAGGCGACGTGAGTTGCAAGAGAGTAGGGCTATTACAATGGCAACAAAGCCGAAAAGGGCTGAGTATTAAAACAACAAGAAATCTCCTGCCGAATAAGGGCTGGAAAAAATTCGGAGTTAAGATCAAGTATAACTCCTGAACTAAGCACGCTAGAGAGACAAAATTTGTACCAGAATCTTCCTTGCATAGTCCTGCGTGAATGTAATATTTAACGGCTATTTCTGTACTTCAGAAAGAAAACAAAGGTATGCACCGTCAAATCACCCTCAAATCATTGCTTGATTTTGCTAAGTTTTATACCTATGGAAAGCCCGTCTAACAGGCTCTAGATTAAACCTAATTGTGTGGCTGTGACTAATTTGTAGGCGACGGAGTGGCAAGAGAGTAAGGCTATTACAATAGCAACAAAGCCGAAAAGGGCTGCGTATTAAAACAACAAGAAATCTCCTGCCGAATAAGGGCTGGAAAAAAATTCGGAGTTAAGATCAAGTATAACTCCTGAACTAAGCACGCTAGAGAGACAAAATTTGTACCAGAATCTTCCTTGCATAGTCCTGCATCTGAAAATTGATGTTTTACGGCTACTTTCTGCCATCTTCAGACCGGAAATCACAGGCAAGTGACGACACTGCGAAGTCCCGCAAAAGCTTGTCTAACGGATTTTTGTACACAGTGCCGTCCGAGAAAGAAACACAAGGTATGCACCGTCAAATCACCCTCAAATCATTGCTTGATTTTCGATGCTTCAGAAAGAACAAGTATGCGTAATCACCCAATTGTTGATTGCAAGTTTTATACTAGACCGTAGCTCTAGATTAAACCTAATTGTGTGGTTGAATTTCGACCGAGTGCAAATAAGCTTTCTGCACAGCAGGCTGCGATTAAAACCAAGAACCCTGGTAAGGCTAAAAATCATACAAAACCGAAAAGCCGGAGGTATAAATAACAAGAACTCCTGCCTTAACTGAAATAATTCGTATTTGTCATTACCAATCCTGGAAGCACGCTTAAGCAAAATTGTCCAAATCTTCGGATTTGTCTGAAATTGAGTTTAAGACTTCGCATCTCAGCCAATCACAGCAAATACGAATTGGATAGTTTAAAGTGTCAACGGATTTTAAACCTGGAAGAACAGATTGCACGTCAATCAAATATGCTGATTCTAAGTAACAACAGCCGTAAAGGCTAATTAAACCAATTCTGCCGACTAATGTGGAACCGAGTTAAGAAAGTATACTGGAACAAACCGAAAGGCATTTTAAAAAACTGATTCCTGATGATGTAAATTTTTCGGATTTGTCATTAACCGGAATCAAGGCAAGTGAGACAAGAACTCCAAATTCAACGATTGAATAATGCTCGAAGACCAGTAGACCGAATCACCTGCAATATGTTTTGGAAGTCGAATACATGAACGGGTTTACAGGCCGATCCAATGAGCAACATTGAGCGTAAACACCCTCAAATGGCTTGATTTTAAATTACACAGAAAGCCCGCTATAGCTAAATAAACTATTGGTGGCTGGAATTATTGGACGGAGTGCAAGAATAAGGATTACAATGCAACAAAGCCGAAAAGGGCTCGTATTAAAACTACATGAAATCTCCTGCCTGAAAATAAGGCTGAATAAATTCGGAGTCAGTCAAGAAATCCTGAATAAGCAGCTGGAACGAAATTTCAAATTCCTTACATAGTTCTTGCATCTGAAAATTGATATTTAACAGGTATACTTCTATCACCTCAGACCGGAAATTCACAGAATGACGACACTGCGAATGTCCCGCAAAAGCTTTCTAACGGGATTTTTGTACACATTCGTAGAGAAAGAAACAAAGTATGCACGTCAAATCACCCAAATCATGCTGATTTTAATTTATACTATTGGAAAGCCGTATAACAGGCTCTAGATTAAACAAATTGGTTGGCTGTGACTAATTTGGCGACGCGAGTGCAAGAAGTAGATACAATGGCAAAAGCGAAAAGGCTGGTATTAAAAAAACAAGAAATTCTCCTCGAATAAGGGCTGGAACAGAAATCAGTTAGATCCAAGTAATACTCCTGAACTATGCACCTGCGAGAAAAATTTGTACAGAATCTTCCTGCAAAGTCCAATCTGAAATTGATGTTTTACGGCTACTTTCTGTCATCTTCAGACGGAAATCAAGGCAGTGACGACACTGCGAATGTCCCGCAAAAGCTTGTCTACGGGATTTTTGTACACAGTGCCGTCCGAGAAGAAACACAAGAGACATGCACCGTCAAATCACCTCAAATCATTGCTTGATTTTGCTAAGTTTTATACCTATGGACAGCCCGTCTAACAGGCTCTAGATTAAACCTAATTGTGTGGCTGTGACTAATTTGTAGGCGACGCGAGTGGCAAGAGAGTAAGGCTATTACAATGGCAACAAAGCCGAAAAGGGCTGCGTATTAAAACACAAGAAATCTCCTGCCGAATAAGGGCTGGAAAAAATTCGGAGTTAAGATCAAGTATAACTCCTGAACTAAGCAGGCTAGAGAGACAAAATTTGTACCAGAATCTTCCTTGCATAGTCCTGCGTCTGAAAATTGATGTTTACGGCTACTTTCTGCCATCTTCAGACCGGAAATCACAGGCAAGTGACGACACTGCGAATGTCCCGCAAAAGCATGTCTAACGGGATTTTTGTACACAGTGCCGTCTGAGAAAGAAACACAAGGTATGCACCGTCAAATCACCTCAATCATTGCTTGATTTTGCTAAGTTTTATACCTATGGAAAGCCGTCTAACAGGCTCTAGATTAAACCTAATTGTGTGGCTGTGACTAATTTGTAGCGACGAGAGTGGCAAGAGAAGTAGGGCTATTACAATAGCAACAAAGCCGAAAGGGCTGCGTATTAAAACAACAAGAAATATTCTGCCGAATAAAGGGCTGGAAATAAATTCGGAGTTAAGATCAAGTATAACTCCTGAACTAAGCACGCTAGAGAGACAAATTTGTAACAGAATCTTCCTTGCATAGTCTTGCATCTGAAAATTGATGTTTTACACTACTTTCTGCCATCTTCAGACCGGAAATCACAGGCAAGTGACGACACTGCGAATGTCCCGCAAAAGCTTCTCTAACGGGATTTTTGTACACAGTTCTGTCTGAGAAAGAAACACAATGTATGCACCGTCAAATCACCCTCAAATCATTGCTTGATT
>JASTWB010000467.1:0-16581 GCA_032158295.1 Pycnopodia helianthoides | reverse complement strand
GTGTGGGGCTACCCAAGGGTGGTTAAAAAAAATGGGCATTGATGTGGGGGTGATTTTTAACGTGCTTACCTTGTGTTGCAGCTCGGAGTCCAAGAATTCAAGTTGGCAAGCTTTCCGAGGACTTTGTAGTCCCCCCTTCCCTGTGATTGCGGTCGGGAGATGCCAGAAAAGGGACCACAAAAGTCGGATTTTCGGACGAGTGACTACCCAAAGGTAGATTATGGTGAAAATTTTTGTCTCTCTAGCATGCTTAGTTCATGAGTTAGGTTTCCCAACTAAACTTATTTCTTGGAATTACTTTCGGCCGGGGGTGGCGCCCGTTTTGGGGGCCCCCGGGCACTTTTTGATTTTGGCGTGGGGTAGGCCTACTATCTTAGCCACTGGCAGCTTACAAAATTTGCTCAGCCACGGCGTTTGGACCTGAAGAGAGCCCCGTGTGGGGCTACCCAAGGGTGTAAGCTTGAAAAAATCGGGCATTGATGTGGGGGTGTTTTAACGTGCTTACCTTTTTTGCAGCTCGGGTCCAAGAATTCAAGTTGGCAAGTTTTTCGAAAGGACTTTGTAGTACCCCGCTCCCTGTGATTTCCGGTCTGGAGATGCCAGAAAAGGGACCACAAAAGTCGGATTTTCGGACGAGTGACTTCCAAGGTAGATTATGGTGCAAATTTTGTCTCTCTAGCATGCTTAGTTCATGAGTTAGGGTCTCCCCCAATAAACTTATTTCTTGCCATTACTTCGGCCGGGTGGCGCCCGTTGAGGCCCGCACTTTTTGTTTTGGGCGTGGGTGGGCCCTACTTCTAGCCACTGGCGTGCTTACAAATTCGCTCAGCACGGTTGGACCTGAAGAGAGCCCGTTGGGCTATCAAGGGTGTAAGCTTGAAAAAATTCGGGCATTGATGTGGGGGTGATTTTAACGTGCTTACCTTGTGTTGCAGCTCGGAGTCCAAAAAATTTCAAGTTGGCAAGCTTTCGCGGGGACTTTGTTGTACCCCGCTTCGCCTGTGATTTCCGGTTGAGATGCCAGAAAAGGGACCACAAAAGTCGGATTTTCGGACGAGTGACTATCCAAGGTAGATTATGGTGCAAATTTTGTCTCTCTAGCATGCTTAGTTCATGAGTTAGGGTCTCCCCCAACTAAACTTTTTCTTGCCATTACTTCGGCACGAGTGGCGCGCCGTCTTGAGGCCCCGGCACTTTTTGATTTTGGCGTGGGGTAGGCCTACTATCTTAGCACTGGCGTCGCTTACAAAATTCGCTCAGCCACGGCGTTTGGACCTGAAGAGAGCCCTCGTGTGGGCTATCCAAGGGTGTAAGCTTGAAAAAATCGGGCATTGATGTGGGGGTGATTTTAACGTGCTTACCTTGTGTTGCAGCTCGGAGTCCAAGAATTCAAGTTGGCAAGCTTTCGCGAGGACTTTGTAGTACCCGCCGTGCCTGTGATTTCGGTCTGGAGATGCCAGAAAAGGGACCACAAAAGTCGGATTTTCGGACGAGTGACTATCCAAGGTAGATTATGTTGCAAATTTTGTCTCTCTAGCATGCTTAGTTCATGAGTTAGGGTCTCCCCCAAGTAAACTTATTTCTTGCCATTACTTCGGCACGAGTCGGCTGCCGTCTTGAGGCCCCGGCACTTTTGATTTTGGCGTGGGGTAGGCCTACTATCTTAGCCACTGGCGTCGCTTACAAATTTCGCTCAGCCACGGCGTTTGGACCTGAAGAGAGCCCGATGTGTGGCTATCTAAGGGTGTAAGCTTGAAAAAATCGGGCATTGATGTGGGGGTGATTTTAACGTGCTTACCTTGTGTTGCAGCTCGGAGTCCAAGAATTCAAGTTGGCAAGCTTTCGCGGGGACTTTGCAGTACCCCGCTCGCCTGTGATTTCCGGTCTGGAGATGCCAGAAAAGGGACCACAAAAGTCGGATTTTCGGACGAGTGACTATCCAAGGTAGATTATGGTGCAAATTTTGTCTCTCTAGCATGCTTAGTTCATGAGTTAGGGTCTCCCCCAAGTAAACTTATTTCTTGCCATTACTTCGGCACGGGGTGGCGCGCCGTCTTGAGGCCCCGGCACTTTTTGATTTTGGCGTGGGGTAGGCCTACTATCTTAGCCACTGGCGTCGCTTACAAAATTCGCTCAGCCACGGCGTTTGGACCTGAAGAGAGCCCTCGTGTGGGGCTATCCAAGGGTGTAAGCTTGAAAAAATCGGCATTGATGTGGGGGTGATTTTAACGTGCTTACCTTGTGTTTGCAGCTCGGAGTCCAAGAATTCAAGTTGGCAAGCTTTCGCGAGGACTTTGTAGTACCCCGCTCACCTGTGATTTCCGGTCTGGAATGCCAGAAAAGGGACCACAAAAGTCGGATTTTCGGACGAGTGACTATCCAAGGTAGATTATGGTGCAAATTTTGTCTCTCCAGCATGCTTAGTTCATGAGTTATGGTCTCCCCCAACTAAACTTTTTCTTGCCATAACTTCGGCACGAGTCGGCGCGCCGTCTTGAGGCCTTGGCACTTTTTGATTTTGGCGTGGGGTAGGCCTACTATCTTAGCCACTGGCAACGCTTACAAAATTCGCTCAGCCACGGCGTTTGGACCTGAAGAGAGCCCCGTGTGGGGCTATCTAAGGGTGTAAGCTTGAAAAAATCGGGCATTGATGTGGGGGTGGTAATAACGTGCTTACCTTTTGTTGCAGCTCGGAGTCCAAGAATTCAAGTTGGCAAGCTTTCGCAAGACTTTGTAGTACCCCCCGCTCACCTGTGATTTCCGGTCTGGAGATGCCAGAAAAGGGACCACAAAAGTCAGTTTTTCGGACGAGTGACTATCCAAGTAGATTATGGTGCAAATTTTGTCTCTCCAGCATGCTTAGTTCATGAGTTATGGTCTCCCCCAACTAAACTTTTTTCTTGCCATTACTTCGGCACGAGTCGGCGCGCCGTCTTGAGGCCCCGGCACTTTTTGATTTTGGCGTGGGGTAGGCCTACTATCTTAGCAACTGGCGTCGCTTACAAAATTCGCTCAGCCACGGCGTTTGGACCTGAAGAGAGCCCTCTGTGTGGGCTATCTAAGGGTGTAAGCTTAAAAATATCGGGCATTGATGTGGTGGTGATTTTAACGTGTTGCAGCTCGGAGTCCAAGAATTCAAGTTGGCAAGCTTTCGCGAAGACTTTGTAGTACCCCCGCTCGCCTGTGATTTCCGGTCTGGAGATGCCAGAAAAGGGACCACAAAAGTCGGATTTTCGGACGAGTGACTATCCAAGGTAGATTATGGTGCAAATTTTGTCTCTCCAGCATGCTTAGTTCATGAGTTAGGGTCTCCCCCAACTAAACTTATTTCTTGCCATTACTTCGGCACGGGTGGCGCGACGTCTTGAGGCCCCGGCACTTTTTGATTTTGGCGTGGGGTAGGCCTACTATCTTAGCCACTGGCACGCTTACTAAATTGCTCAGCCACGGCGTTTGGACCTGAAGAGACCCTCGTGGGGGCTATCTAAGGGTGTAAGCTTGAAAAATCGGGCATTGATGTGGGGGTGATTTTAACGTGCTTACCTTGTGTTGCAGCTCGGAGTCCAAGAATTCAAGTTGGCAAGCTTTCGCGAGGACTTACCTTGTGTTGCAGCTCGGAGTCCAAGAATTCAAGTTGGCAAGCTTTCGCAAGGACTTTGTAGTACCCCGCTCACCTGTGATTTCTGGTCTGGAGATGCCAGAAAAGGGACCACAAAAGTCGGATTTTCGGACGAGTGACTATCCAAGGTAGATTCTGGTGCAAATTTTGTCTCTCTAGCATGCTTAGTTCATGAGTTAGGGTCTCCCCCAACTAAACTTTTTTCTTGCCATTACTTCGGCACGAGATGGCGCGCCGTCTGAGGCCCCGGCACTTTTGATTTTGGCGTGGGGTAGGCCTACTATCTTAGCAACTGGCGTCGCTTACAAAATTGCTCAGCCACGGAGTTTGGACCTGAAGAGAGCCCTCGTGTGGGGCTATCTAAGGGTGTAAGCTTGAAAATATCAGGCATTGATGTGGGGGTGATTTTAACGTGCTTACCTTGTGTTGCAGCTCGGAGTCCAAGAATTCAAGTTGGCAAGCTTTCGCGAAGACTTTGTAGTACCCCCGCTCGCCTGTGATTTCCGGTCTGGAGATGCCAGAAAAGGGACCACAAAAGTCGGATTTTCGGACGAGTGCTATCCAAGGTAGATTATGGTGCAAATTTTGTCTCTCTAGCATGCTTAGTTCATGAGTTAGGGTCTCCCCCAACTAAACTTATTTCTTGCCATTACTTCGGCACGAGTCGGCGTGCCGTCTTGAGGCCCCGGCACTTTTGATTTTGGCGTGGGGTAGGCCTACTATCTTAGCCACTGGCGTCGCTTACAAATTCGCTCAGCCACGGCGTTTGGACCTGAAGAGAGCCCGCATGTGTGGCTATCTAAGGGTGTAAGCTTGAAAAAATCGGGCATTGATGTGGGGTGATTTTAACGTGCTTACCTTGTGTTGCAGCTCGGAGTCCAAGAATTCAAGTTGGCAAGCTTTCGCGGGACTTTGCAGTACCCCTGCTCGCCTGTGATTTCCGGTCTGGAGATGCCAGAAAAGGGACCACAAAAGTCGGATTTTCGGACGAGTGACCATCCAAGGTAGATTATGGTGCAAATTTTGTCTCTCTAGCATGCTTAGTTCATGAGTTAGGGTCTCCCCCAACTAAACTTTTTTCTTGCCATTATTTCGGCACGAGATGGCCCCGCCGTCGGGAGGCCCGGGGGGCACTTTTGTTTTTGGCGGGGGGTGGGCCTACTATCTTACCCAAACTGGCGTCGCTTAAAAAATTTGGGTACCCAGGGTTTGGCCTGAAGAGAGCCCTCGGGGTGGGGCTTTTCAAGGGTTTTTTAAATTAAAAATATCAGGAAAAAGATGTGGTGGGTGATTTTAACGTGTTTAAACCTTGTGTTGAGTTCGGGGGGTCCAAGAATTAAGTTGGCAAGCTTTCGCAAAGGGATTTGTAGTACCCCCGTTCGCCTGTGTTTTCCCCGGTTGGAGATCCCAGAAAAGGGCCAAAAAGTGGATTTTGGGGGACGAGTGGCTACCCAAAGGGGTAGATTAGGGTTTGAAAATTTTTGTCTCTTAGCATGCTTAGTTCATGAGTTAGGGTTCCCCCAACTAAACTTATTCTGCCATTACTTCAGGGGCCGCTGGGCCCCGGCCTTTTGTTTGGCTGGGGGCCTTTTTCCCTTGCTTTTAAACCCCGCGGGCCTGAAGGAGCCTGGGGTTGGGTTGTTTGGCTTGTGGGATTTGGGGGTTTACGGAATTGTTGGGTTTCGCGGAGTAAAATTCATTGGATTTCGGGTTGAGACCCCGGGCCAAATTCTTGAGATCCCAAAAGGAAAAGTCAATTTGACAGTGCTTCAAGTAGTTTCAAATTTTCTTCTGCTTATTCAGAGGGGGTTCCCCCAAACTTTTTGATTTTGGGGGGGCCGCCTGGGCCCGGTTTTGGGTTTTTGGGGGGAGCCCTTTACATGTGCTTAAAAATCTAGAGGGTTGATAAGGGCCTGGTGGGCTACAGGTTAAAGAAAAAAAGGGGTTGGGGGTTTTCTGCTTCTGTTGAGTCACAGTTCAAGTGGTTTCCAATTTTCCCCTCGCCGTTCCGTTGAGGCCGGCACGGGGTTTTGGCATCTTAAGGTTTCAAATTTGCCTTGCGAGCGGGTTTGGCCCCAAATTACTTGAATGGAAAGTGGGGTTTTCCCTTTTTATTTGGGTGGGGAAATCACCCTGCGGTTCAAAATGCTCGCACCGTTGGACAAAAGGGCCTGTGGGGCTATAAGGTTTAGGAAATTGGGCTTTGATGTGGGTGATTAGGGTTTTTCACAATCCAATTCAAGGAGTTGCGGCTTTGGCCCCCTTGATTTTGGGGTGCCAAAAGGGGCCACTCGTTTCATGCACAGGGTTATGGTTGCAATTTTGTTATTTTTGTTGATGGGCCCCCTTAAAAATTTCCCCCCTTTTACTGGGGCCGGTGGGCCCGAGGATTTAAAACGGGTTGGGGGTATTTTCCCCGGTTCCTTAATTTTTCACACAGGAAATCCTTTTGGTTTGGGTTCCGGTGATTAAAAAGGGTTTATGGGGGATATTTTCCCTTTTTCGGGCCCAATTCAATTGGCACTTTGGGGGACTGTGTCCCCCTATTATTCCGGCGGAAGGGGAAGGGCGGACCAAGTGCTTTTTTGAGCGGGTCAAGGTAGATTGGGTGCAATTTTCCCTTTTATTCATGGGGGTTCCCAATCCTTTTTTGCCAATGGGGTTGGCGAATTTGGGGGCGGGATTTTGTGGTACCTATTTTCTGGTGTTCAATTCTTCCCCGGTTTACCAGATCCCTCGGGGGTGTTTGGTGGAATGAAAAATTTGGGCGGGGGGTGGGAATGATTTTAAGGAAAATTTGTTGCAGGGTCCAAAAATTTAATTGGAAGGGCTTCCAAGTTTAGTACCCCCGGTTGCCTGGGGAAACCCTTACCGTTTTTGGGCGGGAAGGTTTTGAATTGGGTTTTTCTAGCTTTATGAGATGGGCCCCCCAAAATTATTTTGACATACTTCGGAGTTGGGGCTTTGGGGCCCCGCCTTTTTTGGGGTAGGTTCCAACTGCATTTTTCCAAATTGGGAGCCGGCCCGCCGGGGGCCCCTTTGATGCCGGGGTGGGCCTTATCAATTGGGGAATGGGGGGGTGGTTTAAATGCTTCCTGTTTTCGGATTTAATTTTTAAAACTTTGGGGTTTGGGTTCCGGTTCGCCGTGTTGGGGGGAGAAAAAGGGAAAAAGGATTTGCTGGCTTCAGTGGAATTGGTTGAATCCTTAGTGTTAGTCAGTTGGGCCCCAATCAATTATTTGGCTTTTTTTTGGGTTTTTGACCCCCCAACTTTTTTTTGGCCGGGTAGGCCTTTTAGTCCTTTAATTGCTCGGGGGTTTCAAAAGCCCCTTTTGGTTCCCAGGTGAACCTTGAAAAAGGAAATTGGGGGGGATTTAGTTTATTTGGGTTTGCATTGGATTTAAGGGTTTCCGGGTGGCGTTTGCCCCGTTCCCTGTTTCGGGGTGGTTTAAAGGCCGGGGTTTTGGGAATTCCAAAGGGCCGATTTGCTCTTTGAGGTATAGGTGGCCCCCCTAATTATTCTGTTATTCCCCAAAGTTAGTGCGCAGCAAACATTTTGATTTGGGGTTTATCTTCCCCCGGGCCCTTAAAATTCGCTAGGGGCAAAATGGCTAAACCCCTGTTTTGGGGATTAAGGGTTTAAATTGAAAAATGGGATTATTGGGGTGATTTTAAGGGTTTTACTTTTTGCTTCCCTACCCCAAGTCACCCCTCCCCCCGAACTTTGTTTCCGTGCCTATTCCGCTGGGTTCCAAAAAGGCCCAAAAAGGACAGGCTGGATGCAAGGTTTAGGTGAAATTTTGTCTCTATGCTTTTTATGAGTTGGGTTCCCCAATAAAATTATTTTTGCAACTTCCCGAGGTGGCGCCCCCGGGCCCTTTTGTTTTTGGGGTGGGGTGGCCTATTACGGCTTTGGACAAAAATTCGCCACGGTTTAACTGAAGAGCCCTGTGTTGGCTATCAAGGGTGTAGCAAAAAAGGTTGATTGGGGTTTTTCTTACCTTTGGGGGCCAAGAATTCAAGTTGGAGCCTTTTGAGGACTTTTTACCCCCCCCTGTTTTTGGGTCGGAGGCCAAAGGAAAAAGGGGGAAGGTGAAGTAATTGGTGATTTGGTGCAATTTTTCTTCTTGGGCCAGTTTTTTTCCCTTTTCCCCAATTTTCCCAACTTGGCACGAGGGGGCCCCCGCTTGAGGCCGGTTTTTAATTTGGGGGGGGCCATTTCCGGTTTACAAATGTTTGGTGCTTTTGTAGCAGGTTGGCCTGAAGGGGCCCTGGGTTTTCCAAGGTTTGGAATGGGCTTTAGTGGGGGTGTTTTGTTTACCTTGTGTTGCTCATCAGTTGGAAGATTTTCCAGGATTTTACCCCCGTTTTTCCTTTGGGGGACCCGAAAGGGCCCAGATTTTGGTGGGTTGGTAATTTGGGCAAATTTCCTTAGATTTACCATTGGTTACCCCCTAACCTTTTTGCCTTTTGGGGGGGGCCCCTTGAGGCCTTTTTTTGTGGGTCTTTTGCCCGGGGGTCCTTAAAAATTGGGTCGCCACCTTTGGCCTGGCTCGGTGGGGTTTAAAGGGATTTTGCGGGGCATTAGTGTGTATTTTTCCTTTAATTGCCCGGAAAAGTTCCCCGGAAGCTTCGGGGGCTTTTACTTGATTTGGGGGTGAGAAGGGGAAAAGTAATTTGGCGGGTCCTTAAATTTGGCTTTTGCCTAGGCGGGTTATTCTGAGTTGGCTTAAAAAATAGCTTATTATCTTTATTCACCGGTGGCGCCTGCCCGTTTTTGTTTGGAAAGTGGGTGGGGCTATTTTCCCGCGGGGTTTCAATACCAGGGGACCGGGAAAGGCCTCGGGGGTTCCAAAGGGTTTTGAAATTGTTTGGATTGGGGGTTTATTTAAACGTCTTAACTTTTCCCTGTGCCAATTTAGGGCCTCTGGGGACTTTGGGTACCCCGGGGGGTTAGGGTTTATCCAAAAAACCCAGGGGCAATTTCAATGAAAAACCCGTTTTGGAAATTTTGTTCCTATTTGGTTTAGGGGGGCCCAACTTTAAATTTTGTTTTCGGCCGGGGGGCCCCGGGCATTTGGGGGCTTTTGTCCCTTTGGGGTGGCCTCATTGGCATGGCTTCAAATTTTGGGGTTTTGAGAACCTTTTGGGTTTTCAGGGTTGGGCTTCAAAAACGGTTGTTGGGGTATTTAACGGCCCCGTGGGTTTGACGGGGGTTCGATTTTTGGGTTTCGGGATTTGAAATACCCGGCCTTTATTCCCTGGAGAGACCGAGGGGACCAAAAAGTTTTGGGAAGATTCCAAGTAGTTTAGGGAAATTTGTCCCAGGTAAAATTTAATTGGGTCCTCCCCAACTAAATTATTTTGCCTTTTTCAGTCGGTGTTGGGGTGTCTTTTATTTGGGTGGGCCACTATTTGGTGGCCCCAAAATTGGCCCGCTGGGGGCTGGGCCTTCCCGGGGGTATTTTTAATTGCATGGGGTTATTGGGGTTTTACTGTCCCTTTGGTGTGGTTTTAATTGAAGTTGTGGATTAGTGGGTTTTTGGTCTTCGATCGCCTTCGGGCCTTTGCCACTTTTGTAGCCTTTTTTTGGAAAGCCCAAAAGGGTTTTCCATTTTGGGGCCCCCAATAAAAAATTTTTCCTACTTCGGACAGGTGGGTCTTCCCCCCTCTTTTTGTTTTTTTGGGCCTTACCGGGGCGGCCGGGCTTTTTGTGGGGGGGACCTTTAGCCCTTGGGGGTTCAAATTCCCCGATCGGAAAGAGTTGGGGGTGTTTATAAAGTTAGTTGAAATTCGGATTAAGATTTTCGCTTCCGGTTCGGTCCCCCCTTTTTCCGGTTGGGGCAAAAGGGGCCCGTGGTTTTCGGGGTGACTGGAATTTTGGGGAATTTGTTTTAGGTAATTTTAAGTTTCCCCCCCTTTAATTATTTTCAAAAGGTTCGGTTCCCCCTCTTTCTTTTTTGGCGGGTGGCCATTTAGCCCGGGGTTTTGATTTGCTGGGTCCCCCTTTTGGACGGGGCCCTTGCACCAGGGTTTTCGGGAAAAAAATTGGTTGATGGGGGTTAAGCTTCTTGGTTGAGGGGTGATTTAATTCGTTTTGGGAAATCGTCCCGGGAATTTGTCCCCGGGGTTCCCCCCTTTTCCGGTGGATTGCCAGAAAAGGGACCACAAAACATTTTCGGGGTATCCAAGGTAGATTATGGTGCAAATTTTGTCTCTCTAGCATGTTAGTTATGGTTAGGTCCCCCCAACAAATTATTTTTTGCCATTACTTGGCACGAGGGGCGCGCCTTTTGGGGCCCCCCCTTTTTGTTTTGGTGGGGTAGGCCTACTTGGCCATTTGCCCTTACAAAACCTCCCCCGGCGTTTCCTGAAGAGACCCCTTTGTTGTGGGGTACTAAGGGGAATTGGGATTATTTTGGGGTTTTTTTACGGTTCCGGTTAAGGGGTTTCCGGGGGAATTTGGGGCCCCCCTGGGACTTTGGGTTTCCCGCCCCCGGGGTCCCGTCGGAATTGGAAAGGCCAAAAGTGGTCGGAGTCTTCCAAGGTTATTTGGATTTTCTCCTACATGTTTTTAATTAGGCCCAAAAATTTACCTTACCCCTTTGGGTTTTTGGGTGGGGGCAATTGGTTTGGGTGTATTGCCCTGTTACTGGGCCCCTTTTTTGCCAGGGTTTGGCCCTGTGGTTTTTGGGTTTTTTGGGGGAATTAAAAGGGAAAAGTTGGGGGTATTTTAGGTTTTTTTTCGCCCGGATTTTAAAAAAGGGATTTCCAACTTTTTTCCCGATCGCCGAGGTGGGGTTTTCCCCTTTTTTTGGGGGGTTTTTAAAATTAGTTTCTTCTTAGTTCGGGGCCTTAGGGCCCCAAATTTTTTTTGAAACCCGGACGGTTGGGGGGTTTCCGGTTTTGGGGGAGTCGGTCCTTATGCGTCCTTAAAAATTCGGCCCCGGCGTGTGTAAGGCCTGTGTGGTTAACCAAGTTGAGTTGAAGGGCTTTGGGGGGTTTTTCTTCCTTTTTCTTTGGATTTTTTCCAAAAATTCAATTGGCTTTCGCAATTGTCCGTGCCCCTTTATTTGGTTGGGTTTAAAGGCCAACAAACTGTTTTCAAAAAGGTAGTTTGCGTGAAAATTTTGGCCTCTTGCTTTTATGGGTGGGTCTCAAAAAATTTCCTAATTTTCGCCAGGGGTTGGGCCAAAACCCTTTTTGGGGGCATTTTGGGGGGTTTAACCCTGGTGTTATTTCCGCTCCCGGTGGGCCGAAAGCGTTGGGGATCAAGGGGTAAAAATTTTGCGTTATTGTGGTTGGTATTAAGTTAACTTTGTCCTTTGGGCAAAAATTGGGGGAGTTTCCCGGATTTTGTTACCGCGTTTTTATTTCCCAAATCCAAAAGCCCAAAAAATTTGGCGAGGGCCGGATTATGGTAATTTTGTTTTAATTTAGTTGGGTTTATTTCTCCCAACCTTTTTTCTCAAATTCGGGGGCCGGTTTGGGCCCCTGCTTTTGATTTGGGTGGGTGGCCATTAATGGCCACCGGGTTTTAGAAATTTGGAATAGGGGCCCTTGTGCCTTCCAGTAATTTAAATTCCAATATGGGGTGTTTTTGGCTTTGGTTGCAGTGGAAAGGGTAAAAATTTTCGTTGGCAAGCTTTCGATTGGGTTTCCCCCCCTTTTTCCGGTTTGGGCCCAGAAAGGCCCGTGGATTCCGGGGGCAGTTGATTCAAGGGGATTGATTTTGTCTCTTTGCTTAGTTCGTAGGTCCCCCCTAAATTAATTCCTTTTCGGCCAGTGGGGGGGCCCAAAGGCCCGGCATTTTGATTTTGGTGGGGTGGCCTTTTCCGGGTTTAAAATTTGCTCTCCGGCTTTATAAAAGCCTGGGGCCCGGTTGTGTTAAAATTTTGGAATGGGTTGGATTTTTTTTTTGTGTTGCCAAGCTAGACCCGAACAATTGCCTCTCCGAGGCTTTTGCCGGCCCCTTTTTCGTTAATGAAAATGGGCATTGTGGGTTTCTTTAAATTGGGGGGATTTCAAGATGGTTTCTTAGGGCTCCCATCTTTTCCTTATTGGCCGGGGGGGCCCTTTGGGGGCCAAATTTGATTGGTTGGGGGGCCTACTTCCCAATGGGGGAAAAAGCAGCCGGTTTGGGAGTGGGGGGCTTTATTGCCGGGAAGCTTAAAAGGGATAGGGGGTTTTTAATCTTACCCGTGTTGGTTTGAAGTTCCGAATTAATTGGAAAGTTTGAGGTTTACCCCCCCTGTGGTTTCCCCAAAGGGGAAAGCCCGCGGTTTTTGGGCGGGTCCTCAATAGGGGCAAAAATTTTTTAGCTTGGATGAGTGTTCAATAAAATTTTAATAAAATTTTTGGCATGGGGGTTTCCCCCACTTTTTTTTTAAAAGGGGGGGACCCCGGGGTTTTTTAAAAGCTGGCCCCTTTTTTCCCAAGGGGCCCAAAACCCACCATTTTCCTGAAAAGGTGTTTGGGGGGAAATTTTTTTAAAATTTGGGTTTAGGGGTTTTTAATTTTCCCTTTTTAATTTTTTTTAATCCCGGCTTTGCCCTTTTTTTTGGAGGGGGGCCTTTTTCCGGGGGGTTTAAAAAAAAAATTTTTTAGGGAACCCCGGGTTCCCAATTTTCTTTTTTTGCATTTTTTGGGGGGGTTCCCCCCTTTTTGGGGCCCCGGGGGGGCCCCTTTGGGGGCCCATTTGTTTGGGGGGGTTTTTTAGAAAAACCCCAAAAAATGGGGTTTTGCGGGGTTAATAAAGGCTTTTTTTGGGGTTTTAAGTTTAAAAGTTTTTTTAAAAATTTTTTTGGGGGTTTTTCGGGGGGGGGCCCTTTGGGCCCCGCCCTTTGTTTTTTGGGGGGTAAAAACCCCCCGGGTATTTTTGGAAAAGGGAAAAAATTTTTTTGCTCCGGGGTTTTGTTTTGGGGGGGGTTTTTATTTTCTGTTTACCCTTTTTCCCGGGGGTTTAAAAAAATTTGGGCCCGGTTTGGAAAACCCCCCTGGTGGTTTTTTTAAAAAAAAAGGGAAAAATTTTTTTGGGGGCTTCCGGTTTGTTAAAAAAATTTTTTTTGGGGGGGGGGCCCCCTTTTTTTTGGGGTAACCAAAGGGGCCCTGGGATTTGGGGCCCCCCCCCTTTGTTTTTGGGGGGGGGTTTTTTCCCCACCCCCTTTAAAAATTTGGGGCCCCCCTTTAAAAAAAACCCCCTTTTTAGGGTTTCCCTTTGGGGGGAATTTAGGGGGGGGTTTTTTCCCCATGGGGTTAGGGGTTGTTTTTGGGGGGCCCCTCTTTTTGATCCGGCCCCTTTTTGGGCCCCGGGTTTGGGGGCCCCTTTTTTTCAGGGAAAAATAATTTATTTTGGGGGTTTTTTTACCTTTTTATTGGGCTAACAAAACCCAACTTAGAGGGTTTCCCGGGGGGTTTTTTGTTTTGCGGGGACCCAAATTAAGGTTCCCAATTTAAAAAATTTTTTTGGGGGGGGTTTTGGGGCCCCCAAATTTTTTTGTGGCCCTTTTTTTTTCCCGGCAAAATTTTTGTTTTCCAAAAACCCCCTTTTGCCCCTTTTTAAACCCCCCCGGGGTTTTTTTTAAAAGGGACCCCGTTTTCCAAGTGAATTAAAAATTTTGGGCTTTTGGGGGATTTTTTCTTGGGGGGCCCCAAAAACAAAGGGGGGTTTTCCGGGGAGAGGGGGGCCCCCGGGGAAAGGGCTTTTAAAAAGGGGGATGGGTTTGGGGCCCCCCCAAAAAAATTTTTTCCCCCCCTTTTTTTGGGGTCTTGGGGGCTTGGGTTTTAAAAAATTTTTTTGGACGGGGGGGCAAATTTGTCCCCGGTTTTTAATTTGGGGGGCCCTTTTTTGGGGGGGGTTTTAAAAAAGGGTTGGGGGGTTTTATGAAAACCTTTTTGGGGAAATTTGGAAAGTTAAAAATTTGGGATTTGGGGTTTTTTCCCTTGTTTCGGGGTTTGGGGGCCCCAAAAAATTTTGGGAAATTTTCCCCAGGTTTTGGGGCCCCCCCCGGGGATTTTTTCGGGGGGAAAACCCCCCCCCTTTTTTTAAATTGCCGGGGAGGGGGGGCCCCCCCCCCCCCCAGGTTGGGTTTTTATTTTTTTTTTGGGGTTTTTGGGCATTGGGTTTTCCCCTTTTAAATTTTGGGGTTTTTTTCCCGGGGCCCCCGGGCTTTTGGGGTTTTTTGGGGAAAAAGGGAAAAAAATGGGGGTTAGGGGGTTGGGTTTTGGGGTTTTTTCCCCTGGTCCTTCAGGTTAGTTTCCCCCCCAAAAATTTTTTTCCCCTTTTTTTGGGGGGGGGCCCCCCGGGGCCCCCCATTTTTTTTTGGGGGGGTTGCCAATTTTGGGGGGGTTTTTTTTCCCACGGGGTTTGGCCGGGGCCCCCTTTTTTTTTGGGAATTGAAAAAGGGCGGGGGGGGTTTTTTTTTCGGGTTTTCCCCAAGCCTTTCTTTAAAATTTCCCTTTTTTTTTCCCCCCCGGGATTTCTTTTGGGGGGGGAAAAAGGAAAAAAATTTTTGGAAGGGCCCCGGTAAGGGGGAAATTTTTGTTTTCCTTTAGTTATGGGGGTTTTCCCCCAAAACTTTTTCCCCTTCTTCCCGGGGGGGGGAGGGCCCCCCTTTTGTTTTGGTGGGGTGGTAAAAAATTTAAAGGGGTAAAAAAAATTTTTCCCCCCGGCTTTGAAAAGGGGTTGGGTTCCAAAAAATTAAAAAAGGGATTGGGGGGGTTTTGGGGGGGGGGGGGGGGGGGGACTTTTCCTTTTGGGGGTTAAAAAAATTCCCCCCGGGGGTTTTTAACCCGGGGGCCCCGGGGGGGTTTTAAAAAGGAAAAAAAAGGGGGGTTTTTGGTCCTTTTTTAAAGGGTTTTGGTTTTCCCAATTTTTTTGGGCCCCTTTTCTCGCCTTTTTTGGGCCCGTTGTGGGGGGGCTTTTTGGCGGTGCCAAATTTAGGGGTAAAATTTTTGGGCCCCCCTTTTTGGGTTTAAAGGGGGAAAAAAAATCCCGGTTGGGGGAAAGGGGCCCCTTTTGGTATTTTGGGTTTCCGGGGAGCCATTAAAGTTTGGGGCTTTTTTTCCCCGCCCCCTGGACCGGGGAGACCCCCGGGGGCCAAAAAATTTTTAAATTTTGGGGGTATTAATTTTTCTGTGCCATTGGGGCCCCCCCAAAAATTTTATTTTTGTTTTCCCCCCCCCTTGCCATTTGGGAATTTCCCCCGGGGCCCCCTTTTTTTGGTGTATTTTTTTTCCCGGGTTTGGCCAAATTGGCCCAAATTTAACTTAAAAATTTTCCCCAATTTTGTTTTAAAATTTTTTGGGGGGGGGGCCCGGGGCCCCGGTTTTTTTTGGGTGGGAATTTTTTTAACCCCCCGGGGGGTTTTAAATTTTCGGGGGGGGAAAAAAAAACCCGGGGGTTTTTTTCCGGGGTGTAATAAAATGTTTTTGTGATTTTTTTCTCCCCTTTTCATTTTTGGGCCCCCAAATTTTTTTCCCCCTTTTGGGGGGCCCCCCCCCTTTTTTTTCGTGGGGGTGGGGGGTTTTAAATTTTGGGGGGGTTTTTTAAAAGGGGGCCCTTTTTCCTAGGGGGAAAAATGGTTTTGGGGGGCTTTTGATTTTTAAAAATTTTGGGGGGTTTAGGGGAATTTTTTTGGGGTTTGGTCCCCTTATTCCCTAGAGGGGGGACCCCCTCGGGCCCCAAATTTTTGGGGAAAAAAAAAGGGCTTTTTTGAGGGGGTTAAAAATTTTTTTTGGGTTTTTTCCCAAAAATTTTTTTTGGGCCCCCCCCCTTTTTGGGGTTTTGGCCCCCCAGGGGCCACAAACCCCGGCATTTGGTTTGGGCCCTTTTTTTTCCCGGGGTTCTTAAAAAAAGGGGGGGGAAAAAAATTTTCTTTTCCCGGGGGTTAAAAATTTTTTTTGGGGGGGTGACCTTTTTTTTTTCCCGGCTAAAAACCCCGGGGACCCCGGGGGGTTTTGGCCCCCGGGGGATTTTTTTTTGTTTAAAAAGGGCTTATCCCCAACTAATTTTTCTTGCCATTATTTGGGCACGGGTGGCGCGCCTTTGAGGCCCCGGGCACTTTTGTTTTTGGGGTTTGGGGTGGGCCCTACTATTTTGGGCCCTTTTCGTCGCTTACAAAATTGTCACCCACGGGTTTGACCTAAAAGGAAACCGTTTTGGGGTACCCAAGGGTGTAATTGAAAAAATGGCATTGATGTGGGGGGTGTTTTTAACGTGTTTCCTTGTGTTGAGTCGGTTTCCAAAAATTTTCAAGTTGGCAAGCTTTGCGAGGGATAGGCAGGTTAAGTGGGGCCACAAAGTCGATTTTCGGACGAGTGACTTTTAATAGATTATGGTGCAAATTTTGTTCTCTAGCATGCTTAGTTCATGAGTTGGGTCCCCCCCAACTAAACTTATTTCTTGCCATTACTTCGGCACGAAGGTGGCGCGCCGTCTTGAGGCCCCGGCACTTTTTGATTTTGGCGTGGGTAGGCTACTATCTTAGCCACTGGCGTCGCTTACAAAATTCGCTCAGCCACGGCGTTTGGACCTGAAGAGACCTCGTGTGGGGCTATCCAAGGTGTAAGCTTGAAAAAATCGGGCATTGATGTGGGGGTGATTTAACGTGCTTACCTTGTGTTGCAGTCGGAGTCCAAGAATTCAAGTTGGCAAGCTTTCGCGAGGACTTTGTAGTACCCCCGCTCGCCTGTGATTTCCGGTTTGGAGATGCCAGAAAAGGGGACCACAAAAGTCGGATTTTCGGACGAGTGACTATCCAAGGTAGATTATGGTGCAAATTTTGTCTCTCTAGCATGCTTAGTTCATGAGTTAGGGCTTCCCCAATAAACTTATTCTTGCCATTACTTCAAACAGGTGGGCCCGTTTGAGGCCCCGCACTTTTTTGATTTTGCGTGGGTAGGCCTACTACTTGGGCATTGGTCGCTTAAAAATTGCTCGCCACGGGTTTTAAAAACCCCTG
>JASTWB010000466.1:0-16582 GCA_032158295.1 Pycnopodia helianthoides | reverse complement strand
CCATCACTATTAGTACATAGGGTGACAACAACAATATGAGAAGGGAATTTAATACAATAAAAGCATTTCTTGAAAAGTGGTCCTATAAATGGCAGTGAGCATGGTGAAAACGTCAGACAAAAATATCTCACTACAAAAGAGTATATAAAAATATCCCATAAATTGGTGAGAATAAACAGCTGACTAAAAATATATTTCACTTAGCAACTACACTAAAATTAGGAACCCATAATCCCGTCACGACACATTCTTAGGGAACAAAGTTAAAAATGCAATTAGATATCATCAAATTCTCATATTACAAAGATTGTGAAAGACTACATACATGACAACTATCTCCATGAACCAAACTTTGACAAGTCAGGATATAAACCTGAATAAAAGCATCTGCACAATCATGAAATTATATCAATCCAAAAGTCAGTAAAATACATAATCATCATGGGAACATCTTGTCCTTAAAATACACTATGGCAAAATCCACTATACCATTATGCAAGGCACATCACAACTTGTGAATACAATTGGAACTATTTTAGTTCAAAGAACAATACAAGCACAGTGATCTTTAAACAAAGTTCTAATTCAGGTCACAAATCAGAGGAACTGGAGAATAAACTCCTATGGCTCACATTATATAGCACTTGAAATATCAAACAATCACAGTACATTCCTCGTTAAACTGTATAAGGCCCAAAATTGTCAAGCAAAACTGTCTCAAACACACTGAGAACACAGAGCTGGGTACACCACCAACTTCAAAATCATCCTTATACAGGAATAATAAACATGCTGACTGAAAATATGCCTATCAATAGAGGAGCAACGCCCATCACTTAAAGTATGTAGGGCCACAGAAATAGCAATAGGAAGTCAATGAAAATACACACATCTTGATAATTTGTCAGACAAATGCTGAACACAACCCGTCGCTATCAGTACGTAGGGAAAACTGAAATTCAAACCGAAGTGTACACAGAATGACTCCAAACCGATAAATATAGTGATTGATACATAATATAAATAGCACTTAAATCTCTCCAAGAACACTCTAAGATCACAATAAAATATGAACCTGTACCAGAAACTCAATTATCTGTTCTTCCACATGAAGATCCCAATTTCAAAATACAAGATTCAAATAACACCATTACCCCCATGGGCACATATAAATGCATGGTGAAAAAGCTTCACTTTAAATACAAAATACAAAATAGGCCTAAACAACACTGGCTCAAAGAGGTAGCAATACGCCTTGTCCCGTCACCTAAAGTGAACAGGCAGCCTCTGCTCTTTATTACAAAAGCAAAGAATGGGCAAGCAATTTAGCATGATTTTTTTCCATACAATTTAGGTTATTGCATTTGGCCACTGGCCCCAGACAAAACGTACTGTGGGCCTACTGATGGTCACCGTTACTGCCAAGACAGGTACATACAAATGAAAATAAATTGCAACCCCTAAATACAAGGGAGACTTCCCTACTTTTTCCTTAGCTTTGCCATCTGGCAAACAAAATGAGTGGCTACTAAAAACACTGAGGACCTCAGAAAACAAAAACTCCTCCTGCCACCTATACACAACAAAAACTAGCAGCTTCAAAAACAACTGGTTCACAAACTAGTGGCTCAGCCTCTACAAAAATAGTATGAACCACCTCAACTGCATGGGAAAAAGTAATAGGATCAGGTGACTGCAATTTATCACTGTCTACAACAGGCTTTTTGAAAAGCTTTAAAATGGCAGATGTATTGTTTAGTATGGCTTGAATGCTATCCTCTGCACGTTTACATAATATATGGCTGACATAATAATCATCTTCATCTTTTTCACATACAAAATCTGTGAAGGAATTGACTGGTTTTAGCTAACGCACTATTCGACTTCAAAATAGAATCTGGCAGAGACATGGTTGGAGTAAAATACTAGCAATGTACGCACAAAATATGACTTGTCAAAATGCAATACGAGGCCTAAATCATTGACCTACAAAACCAGTCTGCACACAAACAGACAATATAAATACAAGTCCAAAATTGTCTAACAACACTGTAGACCAAAAGTACAATTGCTACTCAAAAATTTCCAACTGACATACATACAGTCTAAAAAAGACTTTAAAAGTTACACAATGCCAAGATAACTGAAATACACAGGAAGTCATTAAGTACACACCATTCACACAGGTGCAAAAAGAAAGATGCAGTTAGCTAAAAACTAATACAATATTATGTGTGCAACAATAAAACGATTTGACTTGAAAGCACTGATCCAAAGCACAGGCCTACAACTGGCTCTAAAAATTATCTGTTCCTCAAAATAAGGAATTTTTAAAAGACCCACAAAAGACACAACTGCCTTTAAACTACAACAGATCTAAAAAGCTTGGATATAAATTGTCAAATTACAAACAATTCTACAAATAGAATTTTTACAATTGAAAGTTGCACAACACAAAATGTAAACCAAAATATCCTTTGATGAAGTCCTCAGTTCTCAAGTCATGCAGGGAAGGCAAAAAGTTAAATGGTGACCATCACATCCATAGAATCGCGACGTTTATACGCGAAAACGATTACATCAATCCGTTCTCCATTTCACTCGGAGAAAAATCTAAAGTCCGGGTATATCCAAAGTAAATAGCACGTAATAGAAATAGCGAAAAGTTCTACTCCAAGATGAAAAGGCGTAGACAAATCCAAAATCCGAAAAAATTACGAAAATAAAATGGCAAACACTCAATCCTGTCTACGACGCCATTTGTAGAGACACGGGAAGGAGGCCGGTCCTCTATTTAAAAAGGACGAGGATTCACCAAAAGACAATACAATCAAAGCAACAAATGCTATAGATGACATGCAAAATATAAAGATAATCTCCTGTACGGATTTAATCCAAATCCAATGTAACACTGCACATTGAATATAAAATACCTCATACAATACAAATGCACACAGTCTTATGTACAGCTAAAGGGCAAAAGGTCAGCACAACACAAGGCTGGCTACACACACAAGTTTACAATATACTGATTGAAACAGCCCTATAAATCACAATATTTCTCAAATCAAAAGGTATTTTAAGATATGATAATACTCACAGAGAGTTCTATAACCTTATCCCTCCCAGATAAATAGTATTAGGAGCATGGCCAGAGCCATGCTCCACACAAATGTGGAGAAATGGAGGCCAAAAATATAATGTGCTCTCTCCAGACGAAGCTATAGAAAAAAAGAGAGATTGTCACGTAACAACTCCAAAAGTTAACTTTCCCACAAGTTGAACAATGAGGGCGCACTTGAGATCCCTACAATAAAAAATACCGGCGCGAACCAGCGACGACTCATGATGTACACAGTACACTGCTACGCACACCAGTGTCTGTGGTGTAAAAGCATTATTGTGAAAGCGTCCTCTAGCGTTCACTACTGTACTGGTTCTTGCATATAATTATGGGTTCGCTGAGTATGTATGCAAATTGAAACGTTTGGACGTTTGTGTGTGCGCACTCGTTTTGTAAAAAGAAAAGCCATAAAGCTATGTTTTTAGAAAAAATCTTCAAATTGAAAATGAAAATAATAATAATAAAAAAATAGTAGCGATGTTTTACTCATTTTCGTTATTTACAAATTACGACCCCATGGTAAGTGTCCTTACACCATCACAATGACCCCCGTGGGTGTTGATGTATCAGCAGTGAATGGGACCTGGGGAGCCTGTGTGTAAAAGCATGGAGCAATTATTGCTTCATTGTAAAAGTACTACTCTATAGATTTAAATTACACTCACATTTTCGGGCTTCGGGGAAGGATGACTTTCTTGGGACCTGACTCTGCTGCCTGTTGGGAAAAAATACAACAACTTTATTTCAAACAATATCAACTTAACAAAACAATAACCAAACGCTCACAAATTGAAAATCACAAAACTGTACTTATTTGCCTGACTAGGGCAATCATTACACTTTTCATTTTGATTCTGTTGTCGACATGAGACAAGTCAGTTGCAGAAGTTTTTCAAATGTCTTTATTAAAAGTTTTCCGTAGTTGTTTCAATAACTTCCCTGACCATTAAAAGTGTGAGGCAATGAATATTTACCTTCATCTATCTGCAAAAGTTGCTTCCCAACTTTTATGACTTCCGCTATAGCTGGAGGCACTTGGTAAATGTTTTGGTTTATGTTGGCAGAACGCCCCATGTGTTTAAAAAACAGATCCCTTTCTTGCTCTCAAAGTCGCCCCGGACACTGTCGCTCCCCAAAGTCACACTGAGTGATTTCACTTTGCTAGGGGGCGACTTTGATGGGCATTCCCCCATTATGTACTGCAGTGATTTTGTAACAAAAAGTTAGAAGCCTATATCTAACATGTATGGTTGGAGCATGCAGAGCAGCATTAGAAAAGCTCACGCTCTGTTACAGTTTTTACATACATTGGGTTGGGCTTAATAAATGACCAGTTAAGGATGTGTTTTTGTCTGCATTTATTTTAACACCCTATTATACATGAAATTTTCCAGTGTATTTTAATGTATGCCACAGCACTTTACAATTTTATCTTGAGTGACTGATACATGATCAGTATCACATACTGTAGGGTCACAATTAACTTCAAGTTCAGTGACCTTGCGCAAAATTACTGTGTTTCCAGAATATGAAACACTCTTACTTTCCGTAAATGTAGCAAAAAAGGGAAAAATTCTACACATATGTAAATGTAGTTTAAATTTTAAATTAACTGCCTTAAATATGTAGAAAGGCTAAAATCTTACATCACTGTATGTCAGGGCCTAAACTTTGAATAAAATTCCGCAATACCGCAGGGCTTGCAGCTCAAACCGGACTGGAATTATTTTACAAGACCAGATTCTAAATAAGAAAGAACTTTTTTCACAGCTTAAAAATTGGGCCTCTCCACATTTTTGTACAGGGATGTTTTGATTCATTACTGAATTTTGTAGATCACAAAACCAATTTTAGCCGTTTACATTGTGATCTGTCCAAGATTTGTCCGAAGTCTTTTATTCCTTGCAGTCTGCTGTCAATACCTTTGTACGAACTTCAATCCGGGTGTATGGTACAGGAGGTGGATCACTCTGTGCCAGAAATGGCAAAATATCAACTTTGCCTGCAAAAGAAATACACAGTTTATATAGTTTGTTTGGTAAAATGAATCATGGATTTGTAATTTGTCAGTGTCAATAAGAAGCCTGTATAAATAAAGGCACCTGGCACTAGTATTATGTCAAATTAAAGCTTTTGTCATTAATACACTGTTTTATAAGTGGAATGTGAATAAACAATTAACAAAAGTTAAACAAATTGTGTTTCATTTTATTTACAAATTTACGAATAGGCCCCTTAATAAAATAATAATAATAACTAGACCTAATGTGATTGTAACTAACAATCACAGAGCTGTTCCGTTCTGTTGAAATATAAGTTTTTGTTGCCCAATACATGAACCGTTTCTGTATTTTGTGTATATCCTGTAATCCCTTTTTAAATGGATGCACGTATCAAGCATGATCAACGCAGTGTAAAAAATGAAACATGTTTGGATCTTGTCTTAGACCGGAAGTCAAGGTCAAAGTGATACAAGTGTTATAAGCTACAATACAGCACAAACATTACGACTTTATGACATGTGGGTCAAGAGATATGATTTTTAATTTTTGAACTTCCTGTTTGGACCGGAAGGAAAGGTCAACATGGGGTCATGGAACCAAAGTTCAATGTTTAATGCTCAAAGTATCTATAACTGAAAATCGGTTGTTGAGTTCTTGAAATATGGTCCCACTTCCGGTTGACCAAGAAGTAAAGGGTCATCAAGGGGTCACGGTAACAGAAAGTCAATTTTTAATGCTCAAAAGATCTATAACTGAAAAGAGATTGAAAATCGGTTGTTTAGTTCTTGAAATATGGTCCCACTTCCGGTTGACCCAGAAGTAAAGGTCATCATGGGGTCACGGTAACAGAAAGTCAATTTTTAATGCTCAAAAGATCTATAACTGAAAAGAAATTGAAAATCGGTTGTTTAGTTCTTGAGATATGGTCCCACTTCCGGTTGACCCAAAAATAAAGGTCATCAAGGAGTCACGGTAACAGAAAGTTAGGGAGCGTCTCAAAAGTCGGGCACGTTCCGAGCGCAAAGGAACGTTCCTGTGGGCATATGCCCGCGATCCATTGGATCACGGGATCGTTTTGCGGGACCGCAATATCATGACCAATATTAGCCGAACGTCCCAAAAGACCGGTCCTGTGGAACGGACACCAGTCGGTCATTCGTGAATGGTCCAAGCTATGTACTTGTATATAGAAACCTTCATAAAAATGACTGCTACCTGTTTGGATATCTTCTGTATCAAGACAGTTACGAAAAAAGGAACGTCTTCTTTTTTTCTTATTGGAGTTGAATCAAAAGGGGGAATGGGGTCTTAGAAAATATTAATAGTAGTGTAATTATAATTAATTTTCAAAAAATAGTGAAAAAGGAGGCTGGTCAGTGGGTTGAGCAGATTTCTCCCCAGGCAGTTGCGGCAGTTGCGGCAGCCGCTTGTCGATCGTATCACATCAACACATTGTTAGTTTTCTGTTCGTGTTCGTTTTTCAGTCCATTGATTATTTGTGTGAGGAAAATTTAAGATCAAAATTAAAGAGGGGGTACAATCCACACGTATTGCACAATTCTTGGATATCTATAAAGTTCGGAAAGAGTTTTAATGTTGATGTTGGGCACAAACATAAATCCTCACGCAAACTTCAGCCTCCGCTGAGCGCGCAAACTTGATGGCCCGATTTAAATTTGCGAACGCAGAAAGCCTGCGGAACAGAAATTCTGCACGCACAAATTTGCCGCACGTAATTAATTCATCATATTTCTTGTACTCACCACCACCAGCACCGGAATTACCCGCACGGTTAGCCATTTTTGTTCAGCTCCAAGTACACTTATAGGAACCTGCAAGTTTTCGTCGGGTCGCGTGCAGTTGTGTCAGCACAACATAGGCTCATTTTCTCAATTGGAACACGACGCCCGGTCCTGCGGAACGTTTTTTTAGGAACGTTTTCGACATGAGATTTGGAACGATCCAAAGGATCGTACAGCGGCGGGGATACTCTTGCGATCCAAAAAGAACGTTCCCACCGTTCCGACTTTTGAGACGCTCCCTTAATTTTTAAGACTAAAAGGATCTATAACTGAAAAGAGATTGAAAATCGGTTGTGTACTTCTTGAGATATGGTCCAACTTCCGGTTGACCCGGAAGTAAAGATCAACATGGGTCACGGTAACCCAAGTTCAATCTTTATTGATCAAAGGAACTATAACTGAAAAGAAATTGAAAATCGGTTGTTTCGTTCTTGAGATATGGTCCCACTTCCGGTTGACCCAGAAGTAAAGGTCATCAAGGGGTCGCGGTAACAGAAAGTCAATTTTTAATGCTCAAAAGATCTGTAACTGAAAAGAGATTGAAAATCGGTTGTTTAATTCTTGAGATATGGTCCAACTTCCAGTTGACCCGGAAGTAAAGGTCAACATGGGTCACAGTAACCCAAGTTCAATCTTCAATGCTCAAAGGGTCTATAACTGAAAAGAAATTGGAAATCGGGCTTTTAGTTCTTGAGATATGGTCCAACTTCCGGTTGACCCGGAAGTAAAGGTCAACATTGGGTCACGGTATCCCAAGTTCAATCTTTATTGATCAAAGGAACTATAGCTGAAAAGAAATTGAAAATCGGTTGTTTAATCTTCTTGAGATATGGTCCTACTTCCGGTTCAACCGGAATGAAGGTCAACATGGGGTCACGGTAGTTTGAAAATCGGCTGTTTAGTTCTTGAGATATGGTCCCACTTCCGGTTGACCCAGAAGTAAAGGTCATTAAGGGGTCATGGTAACAGAAAGTTAATTTTTAAGACTAAAAGGATCTATAACTGAAAAAAAATTAAAAATCGGTTGTGTACTTCTTGAGATATGGTCCAACTTCCGGTTGAACCGGAAGTAAAGGTCATCAAGGAGTCACGGTAACAGAAAGTTAGGGAGCGTCTCAAAAGTCTCAATGAGTCACGGTAACCCAAGTTCAATCTTCAATGCTCAAAGGGTCTATAACTGAAAAGAAATTGAAAATCGGGCTTGTAGTTCTTGAGATATGGTCCAACTTCCGGTTTACCCGGAAGTAAAGGTCAACATGGGGTCACGGTAACCCAAGTTCAATCTTTATTGATTAAAGGAACTATAACTGAAAAAAATTGAAAATCGGTTGTTTAGTTCTTGAGATATGGTCCCACTTCCGGTTGACCAACAAGTAAAGGTCATCAAGGGGTCACGGTAACAGAAAGTCAATTTTTAATGCTCAAAAGATCTATAACTGAAAAGAAATTGAAAATCGGGCTTGTAGTTCTTGAGATATGGTTTAATTTCCGGTTGACCCGGAAGTAAAGGTCAACATGGGGTCACGGTAACCCAAGTTCAATCTTTATTGTTTAAAGGAACTATAACTGAACAGAAATTGAAAATCGGTTTTTTACTTCTTGAGATATGGTCCCACTTCCGGTTCACCCGGAAGTAAAGGTCAACATGGGGTCACGGTAACCCATGGTTAATCTCCAATGCCCAATGGGTATATAACTGAGAAAAGTTTGAAAATCGGCTGTGTACTTCTTGAGATATGGTGCTGCAAAGATGGTTTGACTCAAGATGGTTTGTAACTTATCTCAATCCAATGCCTTTTTAGAAAACCACCCTAACTTTTCATATCATAAGTTGGTCACGCACAAATCCAATGGGCTGTGTACAAACCAATTGGTCCACCTTCGGTTAGGAATAACAGCGGCACAATCTCCGACGCATTGCCGTGATTGCGCAATACATGGGTTGCAATGACGTCACGGTAACGCAGCGTCCGCCATCTTTACGGGCCACGTACGTTCACGTCCCCTTGGCCGCGCGCTATCAGTATTCTGCACAGCCGAGGCGGAAACTTGACTCTCCCACTGCGGGAACCAGACGATTCTCGGCCGCCTGAACATGGCAACAGGACGCCCTCTAGAGGACTTCAAAAACTTTTAGCTTGGCTTTTGGCGCCTTTTTCAAAACCTGAATCTTAAAAAATTCAGTACCAAGCCCTTTGGTACGTATTTAAGTTATAAAATGTGGACTTTTTAGAGCAAAAACCAAAACCAATAAAAGTGTTTTATTAAGCAAAGTGGTTGCTAAGGTGTCTTTTCAGAAGTGAATTTCGTTTGGAAATTTTGTTGTTGTTTATTAATTATATCTAATTAAGTAGAGTTTTGACAGAGCTATGTTATACTTCAAAAGAAAGATCAAACTCTCTATTTCAAGGTAACATATATGTTTTTCTGCTGGAATTTTTTCCCTTTAGTTCTGAGTGATTTTGATTGACGTCAAAATGGACCATCATCTCAGCGTTTTGGGTGCTCTTTGCAGGGTGTGTGGCAATAGACACACTACATATGCCGAAAAATCAAAAAAAAGTCAGGAATACAGATAGTGCCCCACATAGGTCTTAAGATAGAGAAGACTTTTTCCATCTCTTTGGCAGAAGACAACCTAGCGATACATCCCACCCATGTCTGTCTGAGTTGCTACTCCAAGACAAAAGACCACTTGCAAGCAGATTATTCCCAAGATAAATTCACCAACTGGCAGGAACATACAGAAGCATGCAGTGCATGTGAGCGATTCAATGCTCAATGCAAAGGAGGCAGGCCCCCCAAAAAGAAAAGAGGACGACCCCCAGTCCCACCAACTAAAGCTTTTGAAAATGAGTTTAGCTTAGTTGCTCAAGCTGTGATCCAAAGGCCCCTCACAGCTCCTGTTACACAAGACATGGAGCGAGTAGCAGCCCACATCATTAAATCAAAAATGCATCAATCTGGGGGAATTGTAACGGAGCTTTCAACGGGTACACAGGTAATATTCATAAATTAATCAACAGAATCTATGAATAGTTTAAAACAAATCATACACAGCATATCAAGCTCACAATGTTTTATAACATTGATTGGAACGCTTTATTAAAACACAATCTCATTTTGTAAATTTTTTTATCAGCTCGAGTTAAATTTGTATTTTTTTATTAAACCAATTATTGATGATCTCTAATATTTTTTTAACAGTCACTGCAAACTCTGTGTGTTCCTCGCACAAGGGTCCAAAGCGAGGAGGCATCAACTTCCACCAGACGAAGACGATCTCTTATCCTTCACAAGGCTAAGGAAGTCATTGGTGCGCCTGACCCCGACCCTAGTCCTCCAGCAAAGGCTGTCAACTCGTTGGCAATGAAGGCACAAATGGGGCTGTCTTGGACAAAGAACAGAAAATTAAAACGGTGGGTTAAATTTCTTTGACACAATAGTACAGTGACAATAATTTCATATCAGTTTTATTTTAAATACTTTTTGTAAATACCATGCCTTAATTTATTAGATGGCTCAATCATCAAGGGGTAGCAACAGAAAGCGAGCATAAGACGCGAAAACAAGAGGACACAATTGTACAAAGTAATATGCTGGCTGAATACATCCCAATGATGTGTAACGATGAAGCTACTAGTGAGAAGGTTCTCAGAAAAGTACCCTGCGTTCAAGTTAAGTCACTGAAAGAAAAGGTCTTCCAGCAACTTGATGAGTATGAGAGGTGAGTACAATGATCATTGGCAATAACAGTGCAATACTTTTGCTAAAATATAGCTATCCACATTTGTCGACAACAAAGCAATCCCCTTCAATATTGTACAGTGTGCTTTTCACTCAGTGGATAGATTTTAAAAACTATGATGTAAATTGGATTATTTTTTTCTAAATTAACAGAGCTGAAGAGTTGACCTGGCACCAAGGCCTCATACCGGAGAATGAAATCTGGGTCAAACTGGGGGGAGATAAGGGGGGAAAAACATTTAAACAAATGTTCCAGATAGCCAATGTAACTCACCCAAATGCCCCACGACATACAGTAGTCGTCTGTGCTTTCGAAGCGTCAGATAATTCTTACAACCTTGAGGTCGGCCTAAGACACTTCAAGACTCAAGTGGTAGAACTGGTTGAATCTAAGTGGAGGTAAGTACATGTACATTGTATACTAGTTTTAGATCAGACATTTTTAAAAATAACATCCTAACTAAAACTCACTTATCATAAAACGATTTTAACAAAATTCTTCAAAAATTTATGTTTAAAATTTACAGAGGCCGAAAGCTAAGAATATTCGTCTTCGGTGATTACGAGTATTTGACAAAGATTTATGGATTATCAGGGCCAAGTGGTGAGTATTCTTACTTGTGTTGCAATGGTTATGGTGATGTTTCATGAATATTAAATGTCATTGTGTTAAATTCATATTTCGTTCACGCATGTTTAGGACGTCACAGTTGTTTGTGGTGCAACATTGAATACAAGGAGATGAAACTGCCAGAACAACGCAGGAAACCTTGCCAACAACGGAGTCTTGAAAGCATGGACATGTCGCTGAAGGCCTTCAAGGCTAATGGATCCAAACCGGAAAGGGCAAAGATTTATGGAAATGTCATAAAGGAACCACTAATGAAAGTTCCCCTTTGTCAGGTAATTATAACATTAAACGCTTGAAGTAAAAAGAAAACCTAACAAAGGAGGAAGAAGCTGAAATTTTCTTTTTAGTTAAATGAAAACATTAAAACTTTTTTCTTTTTCTTTACTTCGCAGGTGTGCATTCCAGGTCTGCATATCAGCTTAGGCCTTTTCCTCAAGCACTTTTCCAGGTACGAGACTGTATGTAATGAGCTTGATCTGGAAATTGCCATGACTATGTCATCTGAAGAACGAATGACTGCAACTGCGGCTCATCATGAACCTGTTCTCTCAGGAAAATACAAACAAGTTTTGGAAACCATACATCATGCTGAAGAAATGAGAACAAAAGCAAAGGCATTTGAGCAAACTTGCAAAGTTCTTCTAGATCAGGTTATTGCACTTGCAAGCGCCACAGAACCAGATGATCCAGCTGTGGAATTTCTTCAGGAGACACACACCGATAGTGTAAAAGAGGCAAATGAGCTAGTAAGTAGCCACACAACAGCTATACTTAGTGAAAAAAATCCATGTTGACAAAAATACCTTATTATTATTTGCTTGACAAATTCATTTCAGCTCACCAAGTCAAAGTCACTGCAACAAAGCGTCCCCAATGTGTTGGCAGTTGGTGTAGGACCCCTTACTTCCACGCTGGACAAGACACTACAATCAATTCGGGTTGCAAGGCAAGCCTATCATGGCCGGAGCTTTGTAGGCAACCATGTCGACAAGTGTTGCAAGGTTCGTCAACTGTATAAAACAATTGTTTAATACATTCTTAAATTGGTAAACTTCGTTATTTTTGATGACATAGGCCTACAACAAACTCCTTATCATTCTTTGCAGACAGAAAACATCGCAAAAATAACAGCTTCCGTTGTAGATGTCACCCAAAGGTTGTGTCCACGAATGACACAAAAAGTACAAGAAGTTACTGATCGTTACGAGAAGTTGTTCTCTAAATTTGCAGTATGTCACAACATCTATAACTCTGCAGCCCAGATGACTGACGCATCCATAAACGAACTAGGTTTGTTGATTGTAATCTCAATTATTTTAGTAAAAATAAAACATTAATTGATTCTGAAAGCTGCATGTATATCAATACATTTAAAAATTTTGTTATCATGTATTTTTATGTACTTTGCCTTTCTGTTTCAGAAACTGGAATCAAAGAGTATGTCAACTTCTTCAGACAAGAATTTCCTGGCCAGACCTTTCCACCAAAGCTCCACATGCTTGAGCACCACGTCATTCCTTTTCTCCGACAGTGGAAAGTTGGCCTTGGATTTCTCGGGGAACAAGGAGGTGAAGGGGTTCACGCCCGTCTGAATGTCATTCGGAGGGACATGCGTGGCTTCAGTGACGATCTGGACATTTTGAAGTCGGTCATCAAGAATCACTGGGTCCAGACCAATCCTTCTGTTGCACAATTTGAATAAAGAAGTAAATTTAACAAAAAACAACACATTTCTACAAAATCTGTCTAGTCTCACAAAAAAAAATGTGTTCCTAATCCTATCATGTGCGGCATGTCTCACAAGTTGCAATATTGAAATGCTATCAATTAATATTTCATAATAAGGCCAAACTAAACTATGTCCATGACCATGGCATGGGATTCGGGAATCAATGTTGTTTTATTAGTTTAAATATACAGTGAAGTATGTGTAGGCCTACCACTAGCACTACACCTGTCAAAAAACAACAAAAGAATGCAAGTAAGAAACAGTAATTATCACTGATTTCAACATTCCAAATAAAAGAAACGCCAAGTGTTTTGGCTAGTGTTTTGAGTATGATCATCATTGTCTCGATGTCCTGCCTGATTTTTTTTTTTTAATGGATTTTTACAAGGAAGGCTCCACTTGCTGTAGCTTACAATACTGTGTTCCTTCCCCCCCATCGATCGTAAAAATCACAACAAGTAGGCCTAGTTGGAATGAAATAATTAAATTACCCTATTTTACCATAAATATTTTTATAAACTCACCCCTTAACGAATGATCAACCCTTCTCCATCGTATTTCGATACTTGTCCTGATATTTTGTACTAAAAATCGTAAATTTAACCCAATATTCAGACGCCGTTTCATACCCCTTACCAAAATTCCAGCGAAGTTCTGCTTGTACATCCGGGTACTTTGAGCCCTATTTCATGGACTTCTACAGACAGTAGTCCGTGGAAAAGTTTAAAAAAAAAAAAAAAAAATCAAAAAGTACCGCAATATTTGTGTTTTGGTTAAAAAATGAAGATAATATATGTCGCAGTAAAAATAGTGTAACTTTCATAATTATATATGATTTTTCAGAAAATAAGCGATAAACTAATAGTGAAAGAGCCTGTTATTACCAATTCAACCTCTCCCGACTATTTCAAATAGTTCCTGTACAGTTATAACAAGTTTCGTCAGGGCATCGGTTGCGTGACCTGAGGTCAACCGATCTTATTAGCATGCTAAGTGCCATTTAAATTCGCACATGCGCAGAAGGAAATGAACGCACTGAACGTACGTGGGGCAAACATCGCGATCATCGATCGCTAGCTAGCTAGCAGCCACCACTGATCTCTATATACTGACTGGATAGCGCTTCGACGCATACGCTGTGTACGCAGCCGTGAAGCACGCGCGATGACGCGGCGGCCATTTGTATACTCGCAAAAGAAGCCACATGAGCGGGAATTCTGTGCTTTGAAATATAGTAGGATTAGGCCTTCTTTTACATGAGATTTAATCATTGTTTTACATACGGTGCCCTTTAGTTTCGTCCACGCCTGCGATTTGTCTTTAATGTGCGCTTGAATGTTGCGTTTTAGCTTCCAGAGTATAATTTTAAAAAGGGATATAATTAGGTCCAGCATCCTTAAAAAAAATAATAATAAAAATCCTTTAGTAAGTGGCGGCCGGATACGAAACTTTTCCAACTAGAGTACACGTCCCAGGGGGGGGGGGGGGAGATGGGACACGGGGGCTATGTGGGACATTAACAAATCTACCAAACTATTTCTGTCAAACCCCCTTTCTGCAAAATAGTTTCGTCCATATGTTGTCTGTCTAGTCTCTGGAGGTCGCCCTTTAACCGTTTTAGTGGCAAGCAACAAACCCGGATGTCGATGTAAACAAACGCAAAGAGCGACCGGATGCACGGTCTGACCTCACTCTTTATTTTATTCCCACCAGCTGGCCAAGAAGTATCTGTGAAGACTGTTTTTTAAGGTAAATGTCAACTTCTCGGATCCATTAATGACTGGCAAGATTATATCGCCATTTTATGTAGGCATGAGAAGGGGATCGGATCGCCTATTGCTCCTCTTGCATATGATGATATGATCCTGATGATCCGCAGATGTCAATACATACTAGCCCCAGGATGGACTAAACTGCTTAGAACTTAGATTCTAGAAGAGTTTCTTTTCTAAAACGCTTCAACTGCTGGGTCTATCATGTTCCCAGACCTACTGGGTCGCTGTACTCCTCTTTGAAGTTTTGACTTCGACAGTCAAACTCAAAATTTCGAAAGAGGAGCATCCATGACCATTCATAGTCGTAGTCCTACATCAAATCAAATAGGGCTTATTTAAACAATGACAAGCCTACTGCAACTATTGACAAAATTGTTGTCAGTTGTTACAACAAAGGTGAAAAAAGGATAAAAATTAAGGACAAAATCGGGTAAAAAAAACATACCTGTAAAGGCATTTTTATAGAGCGCAATACAAAAACCATGGTGTTTAACTTTCAGAGGTGTGCAGTACACATTTATTCTGATGTTTTCAAGGTTTAAGGTTAACTTATTTTAGAATACATCTTTACAGTTTAGACTTCACGAACTTGATAAAAACAAATATAACACTGCAGAGGGATCCACCTTAGAAGCAGAGCTTACAAAGTAGGCAATGGTCCCTAAAGAGATTCACTTGCATTGAGACAGAGAGAAACAAATTTAAGTGATCCATGGAGGTCCGTGGTCAATTCAAACCACTAATGAACAAAATATAATAATAGGTCTCAATGCACATGCATGTTAATAAAAATGAATAAGACATTGATACAAAATAGACAAAAACAAACAGAGTCCCCAGCGTATTTAAAATAATCACCTGGTTAAACAAATGAATAACGATAAGTCTTAAAATTTTGTACAATCTTCAACAAATTTATCTTTTAACAATCTGCAACAATTTTATCCAATCTAACAATCCGCAACAGTTTTATTCTACTTAACAATCCGCAACAATATTTTTTTTAATGAGTCCGCAACAATTCTATCCTGATATACAATCCGCAACAATTTTATTCTTATAAACAAACCACAACAATTTTATCCTTAAAAACAATCCGCAACAATTTTATTCTTATAACAAACCACAACAATTTTATCCTTATAAACAATCCGCAACAATTTTATTCTTATAAACAATCCGCAACAAATTTATCCTTAGAAACAATCCACAACAAATTTATCCTTTCAAACAATCCGCAACAAATTGATCATTATAAACAATCCGCAACAATTTTATCCTTATAAACAATCCACAACAAATTTTTCCTTAGAAACGATCCGCAACAAATTTATCCTTGTAAACAATCCACAACAAATGTATCCTTTAAACAATCCGCAACAATTTTATCCTTTAAACAATCCGCAACAAATTTTTCCTTATAAACAATCCGCAACAATTTTATCCTTATAAACAATCAGCAACAATTTTATCCTTATAAACAATCCGCAAAAATTTGTCCTTAGAAACAATCCGCAACAAATTTATCCTTATAAACAATCCGCAATAATTTTATCCTTATAAAAAATCCGCAACAAATTTATCCTTATAAACAATCCGCAACAAATTTATCCTTATAAACAATCCGCAACAATTTATCCTTATAAACAGTTATTAAAGCATAGGTTATGTTCTTTTCAAATGTATTAAAAAAAATGTTAATTTACCTGGGTCGACACTACATTTTAAATTGCTTCAGGGATGACATACAGTAATTCTTTAAAGTACCTCA